>BGPR01010861.1:0-50768 GCA_013235015.1 Araneus ventricosus | reverse complement strand
TATTTAAAGAATTAATTTCCATGAAACACATTCTAGATGATTTTATGTTATATATAGACATTCTTGCTCATAAAATTGGTTTATTTTTATTTAACCCTCTGACTCCTAGCGGCCCTCAAAATCTTACTACCTTTGTATACGGAGGTTTTGTTGACATATGGATTCGTGAAATGGACTCGTCCGCCTTCTCCCTTTTTCTCCTCACAGTTGGTGGTCGAAAGATCACTGGAGCGTGACCCTCGGGTCGAGACTGGGATCGCTAGTTGAATGATACAGTCCTCGATGGAGAACATAATGGGATTTTTTCAATTGTTACCCCGATAGTAGGTGTTTATAATAGTTTTGTTTTTAATGTAATTTTGCTCAATATATTCAAACAATTTATTTAAATATAAAATAATGTGGAGCACCGTAGTCAGGAAATGAAATTTGTCATGGCTATTTATATTCCTTTTACGAGCTATTTGATAAACGTTTGGATTATAATTCTTCACAATTCTTTTTCACAAAAATGGTATCCCTTTTAAGAGAGATAAATTAACCTGTTGCATCCTAAACTGGTAACCAGAAATGACTAAGAATAAAAAGGGAATATTTAGAACATCCCCTTCGGAATTCAGTTGTGTGCTGTTCAATCCACACTGAACAAGAGAAAATAGGCTCCTTTACAAAGCAAGGCTCCCAATTCTATAGCAAAATCTCTCTGACACATGTTCCAATAATTTTACCACTCCTTACTAGAAAAATGATTCTGAAATAGACTGTTAAGGCCAGATGTAGCGTTTTCTTTCCTTGGTCATTTTTAACGCTAATTATAGTGACATTCGGTGATTGATTTGATGGTACATTTTGTAATGATAATGCAACAGGTTAACAGACTTCTTTTCACATAGAGAGACATATGTTTCTGTATGAAAAACACACGCTTCTTTCTTAGACTAGGGGAGAAATATAAACAATTTTAAGGGAATTTATTTTTGAGGAAAGCGCAAAAGTTTGTAAGAAATAAAATAGAATTGCGAACGTCTATATTTCCTTTGTACGAAAAAGATAAGCTAGAAAATTGAGAGTACTGTAAGTGATTTATATATAAGAGTATAACATAGATGGAATTTAGTAAATGGATTTAACTAACAAAACTGATACACCATTCATTATATCCCACGATAGTTGATTCGAGATTCAAGTCTCTGTGATTAATTGAATTTCAACTAGTATTTTTAATACCTAATTTATAAGAAAAGAATTTTTTATTAAATAAAAAGAATATAAAATAATTTAACTTATCAGCAATATAAGCAGAAAACTCAGAAAGTAGTAAATCTACTGTGTTAGATTCGGTGGGTTTTACCATATTTTAAAATTGTTTGAGGTGAAATATTTTAGTCGAAGCCATTTTTATTTTTTTCTAAATGTTTATTTGGAAGGTAAAATTTCGGTCAAGTTTTTGATTTTTTTCATGAATTTTAATTTTTGAGGTTGGCTAAAATTTAATGAATTGACTAAACAATGTTTCCGACAATTTCCAATTTTCCAAATCCTAAATCAGTTTGGAAAGCTTTTAGAGTGAATGTGTTTTAATTATTGGTCCTTCAAATGTCACATAGAAAAACATCAATCCTTACCTTTTTCTAAAAAAAGAGGGTTAAATCACTGATATATGATTTTATAATATGACTCCTTATCGCTTAGAAATAAAATTTAACGTCTTTATTTAACACGTTATTGACCAAACCATTTACAGCATAGTTTTAAGAAAAAACAAATTTAATAAAAACAATTTTTAAATGTACACTTTTCTTTAGATGTATATAAGGGAAAAAGCATTCTATTTTAATTATTCCTTATCTTTCTTAATTCATTATTATAAATATTATGTAATCTTGAAATAATTTTTAACACAAATTTGCAATTATGAAACACCTCTGGTAAGGAATTGAAATTTAGTTCAGTTAATCGATTAATTTATAATTAAGTTATAAAAATATAAAAACTGTTGTATTGTCATCGAGAAGAAAAATTACAAGAAATTTTAAAAATCAAGTGCATCACTAATAAAATTTAGCACAGCTTGCGAGTGTTTCGTTTTTGTTTGTTTATATTTAAAATCTTGAATCCTTCAATCAAGCCCAGTGAATAAAAAAATTACATATTCATGAGTAAATCATTTTAATTATATTTTCTGGAGTAAAAGTTAACCCGTTTTAAAGGAATCATTGTTAATCTATTAACGTACAAACTGATATTTGTCTTCATTACAAGAAATTCGAAAAAAAATCTACTCTGATAAATGAATTTCTGAGAAATTTAAATTTTTAAACTGTATTCTTAGCTTTAATATTTTTTCATTCAAATAAACACAGATTTAGTAAAAAACATAACAGGTTAAAATTACTTCAGAATCTTATTTTGAAAGTTCAGCGTGTAATTCTTTCTGAAAACATTTGAGGCTTCCCGCAGGCGAAATCAATTCATCACTGTCAGCCATGAATAGGAGACATTTCCCCTCCCCGAGGAAACCCTTGTGAAAAATTCGCTTTACTACCCAAACCCCTAGTTTGACCCTTGCCCGCCCGAAAATCCGCCTGGCTCGTTTAGAACCTACCAAGCCGGCTGGGGCGGGTGTCGTAGTGAGAGTGTTAAGCGAATTATCACCTTATGATAACGAACAACTTTTTTTATACACTAAGTTTTTTTGTCTACTAAATTACTTATAAGTTATAGGCTAGTAGCGATATTCAATACCCCCCCCCCCAATTTATCATTTCCCCATAGCTTCGTTAAAATTGAAGATAAAATGAAAATTTCAATTAGGGGAATTATCACCTTATCATAACAAACTACTTTTATATTGAAAGATTTCTGACAGCAAGAATTACATACAAGTTATGAGTTTCCATCAACCGCATCCACTTTCACTTTTTATACGGTATAATATATAATTAATTTATGACTAATTAATTTATAGTTAATATCTTTGTTAAATTTTGTTAATTATAACTGTTAATTGATATACCTGGCTTTGCTCCGGATTAAAATGTTTTCATGTTTAATATTTTCAATGTAAAAATTACTATTGTATAAATATTATAATACACAAATTCCTTTTCTGATCTAAAACGCTTTCAATTAAAATGAGAATATCAATTGAACCAGACGATTTTTAAAACCATCCGTTTTCTTCATACGTTATTATTTGTTATAAAGGTACTTCAAATTTTGTTAACAATTACTAAAGTTAATGAAAGTTTTTAATGAATATTTTGAAACAATTAAATTAACTATTTAATTATTCATTAATTTAAAGCGCGAAAATAAGTCAGTAGCTGGTCCCGATATAAATTGTTAAATCGTCTACTTTTAAAATTTTCTTTTAGCATTCTTTCTTCTGGAAACAGTTCTTCGTATTATTTTTGATCAACAAGAATATTGTTACGAATTCAGTTTAAAATTAATTTTGATAAAAACAATAAAATGAGAGAAACAAATTTATGGAAATGAAAGACATCGCGGAAAAACGCCTCGCTTAATTTTTCATTAAGTGAAATTTTAAGCATCTTTTAGGCTTTGAAAAATTGAAGGTGACCTTTCTCTTTTCTTAAATAAAAAGTTTGATTGAAATCAGTCCAGTGGTTTAGGAGAAGATGTGGAACATACATACATAGCCACAGTGACTTTTATTTAAATTAATATAATTATTAGATAATTATAAGATAAAGATTACTGGCATATAGTATGAGCCATAAAAAAGGTTTTAGTGAAGTTTTGTAACAATTAATTTTAACTTTAATTAAGTAAATAGTTAATTTTAATTAATCAAATAATTTTAATAGTTAATTTGATAATAGGTTTTTTGACAGAATACTTTAATTTGACATTTAACTAAACATGGCGGGACCACGATTTGTTTAATAAAATCAATATAAAGTAGCCAAAAACGATAGATATTTAAATAAGAGTTTCCTTTATCCTTTTTACTATTGAAAAATATCTCCTTAACTTTAAAATTGTTTGGGATTTTCTGCCTGAGTATTTGGTTTTAACCGTCGATGGAGATTAAAATTTATTGTTCAAATTAGCTGCATTCATATTCTATGCTTTAAAAACACGTCTTGAATTTTCCACACACAATGCTTAATAGTTTTATTCTCGTATATGTTAAGAATTTAGTGACTATTATCTCTGTAACCAGGGAGTTCTCTAAATGAGCCCATTCTAGTAGTATTTAAGTGTTTCCATGTCATGTGATTTTACCATATGACAAAGTAATGTTCGCACAATTATATTGTAACCTAGATTAAATAAATTAATTTTTAAATCTAGAGTCTTTCTTCATTCGTGCCAAGAGTCAATTTCTTGTTACTGTTTCAGATAGGCTGGCTTAATGTTATCTAGGAGATATTTGCACTGTTGAGATGTTTATTTCTTTATGACTCCTACCTGCTGAATGATTATGTGTTGAGATATAAAAAAATTGACCAATGTACTGACCGATAAATCTAGCATAACATTTGGAATAAAAAATGGAGTGATAAAACCTCGATATAGCAAAAAATTAAATGACATGAAAACAGAATTACAGCGCAAATATTGCAATGTGCAGAAACAATAAAGTCATTGGCTATGTCTGTATGGATCAATATATAATATTTCATGACTTTTGTAACATTAACGTAAAGGAATCTACCTTTGCCTTCAAGCTTGCCGAAAAGGAATTTTTTTTTAATTTTTAAATCTTACTTTGGCTGGATGCGACAGAAAATCCACTTTTCTGAAGATCTTTTTGTTTTGGAGATGTTCACATTTGCAGCTACACGACCCAATTAATTGTTTGTATTGATTTCTTCATAATAAAATTGTAGTAGGTTTTAAAAAATTCCAAAAAATATGTATTCGAATATGCACTGTTTACCTGTGTGAAATATATGTATTTTAATGTGTTGTGTAATTTTTTTGTGTCTTTATGTGCTTTTATATGATTTTTGAATATTTTATTCTTTTTTTCATTTTTCCCCATCTTGCCCAGCTTTTACTCCATTTCTCGTTATTATCCGTCTTTTGTGCGTCCATGTGACCATTTATTTTACATTTATTCCATTTTTTAAAATTTGAATATGTTTCGGTATCTATTCCCCTTGTTTTATTCGCTTCATTGCTTAATACCATTCATGTGTTAGTAAGGATGTGACAAAATATTATATATCAGTTTTCTATTTTTTCCTCTTTTCTGTTTGGAATTTGCATTTGTATCATTTAATTTTAAACCTCCTTCGACCCTTTTCTGAGTTTTTTACTTACTTCTGTAGGCCTTGAGTTGTACTTATTGGTGCACAAGGAGTTTTTTTTCTGGAGAATGCAAAAAAATATTCACTGTTCACTGATGTTATTATAAAGATTTTTTTTAGAAAATTAACAGTAGTTAATAAATATTGAGTCCTAGTATTGCAATTATTTTTTAAATTCTGCCGAATTGGTTCTAAATTATGTTCCTGAAGATTCTAGAATCTAGATTGGAATGATATCATCATAAATTTTTAAAAATGAAATCAAAATCAACTCTTTTGTCATATAAACCGAGCAAATATTACCGAGTAAATTATTTTTTAAAAATTCTTTATAATAACAATTACCCTTTTAGTAATTGCAACATTGAAGGAATTTTTGAAAGCTCTTTGACTGTTAACTCTTTAATCCCGATGTCACTTTTTTCTTCTAGCTTCTTTAAAACCGGGCTATTTTGGGAGGCTAAGGCATGAATGAACTCTCCCAACCTCGGTGATCATTTACCCACCACCCCACCCCTTCTGTAACCTTCCCTTAAGGCGCAAGGAAAATGGGCTGTGGTGGGCAAGGATAATTGAAACCCGGAACACGCTTATCTCCTAAGCTATCTCAGAAACTCACCTCCCCTCAGAAGAAACCTACCGCCTCAGAGTGGCCTTCGTCGTCGTTAAGGGGAAATTTCTAGATCTCCCCGGACCGCCTCGCTCTGTATGAGAGGGTTAAGGAGTAATTTAGGTATTTCGGCCTTGGAATTTCTCTTAGTTCTCTTTCTTCCTCTGTCTCCTTTTTCGATTAATAGATGTCGCAGGAGTCTTTGATACTTTGCCTTTCTGGATAAAATGGTGGTTGGGGAAAATTCTGAGAATTTCAGCTGGAAAGTAGTGTTTTCATTCTTTGAGTGCAATTTTGTTCTCTGCTCTCTCAAGGTAAGTCGAATACTTTTTCTTTGTATAATGTTTGCTATTAGGACGGCATTTTAATGGTCGATGGCTAATAATTTTTATTCTTTAAATCTTTTCTTAAAATAAATTTTATTGGTGTTTTTGTTTTGTTGTATAAATATTTTGTGGTCAGTCCTTACTATGTCTTTCTCTTCTCCTGGGATCTTTCGGGTCACAAGAAGTTTCCTTCGACGAAAGTCAAGCTTCTTGTTAAAAAAGCTCCCACTTTTTGAACCCATGGCAACAGGTGACCCTTGATAACGTCTGCCTGGCTGGATTCTTTTATTCTCTTACTAAAGATTTTTCAAATTAAATTTCTTTGTTTATCTGCTCATATGGAATTTTTTGTTGTGCCTTTATTTTTCGTTTGTAGCAGCATCTTGCGCGCTAATAAAACAACGTAAATCTTTTGGCTTTTCTTTTGCCTTTTAGCTATCATATTCTTTATTTGTTTTCTACTCTTTATATTATACAATTTAATTCATTCTTAAGCAAGACGAAAATGAGTTAATTTAATTATAGATTTAACTTATTATAAAAAATAAATTAATTTTCGGTTTCTATTATATCTTTTCTTTTCTAACATTTTTAGAAGAAACGGTATAAATTAAAGTAGGAAATAATGAAGCATCCGATGCCGGAAAACAAGCAATAAACCAAAGAAATTGGTGTTATGCTTTACTCGGATCAGAACATTAATTACATTTGTAAAGATATTAATGAGAATTTTAAACAATCTTTGTTTATCAGTCAGAAGAAATGCTGAAAGCATAGCGATCGACTACGAAAATTTTTAATTAATTGTCTTTTATTTCATCCAAAGAAGGTTGCTTTTTATTCTGAAGATTTGAAGAAGCTGTAATAGAAATTCATTAATTATTCTGTTAATAATTCCCAAAAAATAAATTGAATGTTCAAAATCTTTTGAGACATTTTCTTATGGATATTTCATAAGGAGCACATCTAAAAGGAGCTACAATTGGTGGTGATATAATTTATAAAGTGGAAGTAAAAATAGCATCAATTGTATGGCATACTACAGTCTCAACCTTGAAAATGGATCCATTGAACTTGCTTTTGTAGTTTTTGTAAAGCGAACAAGTGATTTCTCATACATTTCATCCACACTCGAATGCTTTTCTCTTAATTATTCATCCTTGGAATGCTACCTTTATAAATGATGCTTAGAGGGAGATGTCATTTTTTTATTTATGTAGATCAAGGAGATTTTTTTTCTTGTAGGTTGGGTCATTTGATTTGTAGAGTAATAAACAGAAAGTACGAAAAGAAAAATGAAACAAGCAGTTACAAGAGGGAGGGGCTACAGATTCAATTAATTGCTTTCACATGAATAGGCAATTAAGTATATTAGTCCAATTAAAGAGCATAAACCACATCTATGCGATTAATCTTCTTACACATATACTTATATATTTATCCTCCTATTTATGTAAGTAGTTGTACCTTAATGAAGAAGAATTCTTATTACAGAATTGACGCGAAATGTATAAACATGTTTTATAATGATAGTTGTTCATAAGGATTTAATTCATCTATGGATAATGTTAAGATATTATATTTTACAAATTATTGGAATAAAAATACCATTTTTAATAATTTCAAGGTTTTCATATCATGAATTTAAAAATATTTTGACGGGAATTGATATAGACTATCATATATACAGTTTCTTATTCACACCTGAGGAAATAAAGGAGAGATATATGATAAGGATATAGAAGCAAGAAGTATAGAGAAGAACAAGAGAAGGAGAAATGGACCTTGAAATGAATCAATTTTAAAGTGACTTGAAGCTTGTGCGTCTAATATTATCGCACTTATGGATAATACATTGAAAGATATTTATAACTCTTGAAACTATCCAAAATTTGGATGGTATAACGTTAAAAGAAATGAACAACTATGTAATTATTATTAAATTTTAGTTCTCTTTTTAGAAGAAATTTTAAGATACAATAAGTCATTTAATATAAGAACGTGTAAGTCAATAGGCAGGAACAATATTTATTTATTACCCACACGGAACCACTCACCCATAGGGTATGGAACGTTTTAATGTTCGGCGCACAGGAACAAAAAACGGACCCTTCTGTCGATTAACAAGTATACAATTCAAAAATTCTCTTAAAACTTTAGAGATAGAATAAACAGCTAAATACCATGCCACCCACTCGTTTGACATCCTCATTGTACTTCTATGTGATATTTTTATTATGTTGAAGCTTTAGTGGGCTGTGATCGCAGAACCTTCTGATCTATTTTAAAATTAATTCCTATTCAACAGAATTTAATTGTTATCTATGGCTTATTAATGTAAGCGCATCAAAATAATATTGAAATTTTCCGTCCTTCGAATGCTTTTTCAACAAAATTATAAATACCTACATATTCAGAATGTGCAAACGTAAATGAAGTTTTAAGAAACATTTTTGCAGTCACGTTTACTAACATTTCATGACACACAGAAACTAATCACACATTGTCTGCCACAAACAGCTCAACTATCCATGTGAAAAAATATATCTCGAATTCAGTGGAAGTAATTTTAAAAAATTTCGTACACCTTTAGGAATAATTTTATATAAAGGAAATTTACATTGTCTAGGCCGGACAAATGTTAATACTACCATAAATATGAAGATTTTCCTGATTTTGATATGACTAATTTAGGAAATTTAACAGGGCATTACTAGTATAGAAACTGTAACTCTTTACAGAAGACAACTTTTACTAATTAATATAATGAATGTGTGTTGGATTGCATGAGTTGTCAATATCCCAATTTTTCTGAACTGAAACTAGTCTACCGTAAGTTACAAAGTATATCAAATAATTAATTGAGTTATATTTAGAGCCGAAACAAAATTTTGTTACACATATTATGAATTACTTTTTTAGATATTAAATATTTAATTATTGCTTAATTATGTGTCAGGTAATTTTAATAAGTTCAAAAGTTTGCTGACAAATCAGTAAGTTATTTCGCAGTGCATAGAAAATAATATATGGAATGATTTTATGTTAAAATAAATAAATTAAAAAACAAAAGTAGAAATGTTTCGACTCTTAATTTTAAACATCTAAAAGAGATGTTCAACCCTTTCCAAAGAAAGTAACCTATGATATATATAATCATGAGTTAATATTATTACTATGTAATGATCAAAGAACATTTCGTGATAATTCAAATACCTGAAATAACTCAAATAAATCGTATAAGCCAGACGGACATTTGAATCCCCAGAAATTATTTTGTAAAAGATACAAGAGTCCAAACTAAATTACTACAAATTATGAATGTAAAAAATTGTTGAAATAAAATTAAATTGTATTGAATAGTTCAGCATTTTCTTAATTTCTTTGTAATTTAATTTAATTTCATTAATGAAGAAATTATCTGAACTGGAAATAAATGAATTTAAATTGGTTTAGAGTATGAATACTAGTCAAGAAAATTGGACAATATTCATTACAAATTCATTCAGCTGTTTTAAAATTCTATATAGCACTTACTGTTTCGAACGACACTCAACTGATTCACTTGTTTAGCAATTTGAAGGAAAAAAAATTATGTAGAGATAAACATTTATAATTATTTAAAATTTGGAAAAAATATTGAAATATTTAAAATTTGGGAAAAAATGAAAAAATATTGAAAATATTGAAAATTTAGAAAAAAATGAAAAATATTGAAAACTTGTAAAAAATGATAAAGAAAAAGAAAAATATAGAAAATAAAAATATTTTCTATATTTTTTTCAAATTTCAAAAAAAATTTAGAAAATATTAAAAATTTGAAAAAAATATTGGAAATTTTTGAAATTTTAAAAAATATTGAAAAAATATACAAGTCTGAAGACCTTTAAAGATCTTTATTATTTCATTTGCTTGAGAAATTTACTAGGAGCTGGTAAAATTGATCGCGTGAACTTGCGAAATGGGATCTAATCTAAACAAAATAAAAGTAACAACTGGGAAATGCTAAGTTTTTAACAATTTTTATATGTCTGAATATTTTTAAGAACAATAACTTAAGCAAATAATAAATTATTACATAAATAACTTTTTTCAATTTTATGATGGCACATCTAATATTTATAATCAAATTCTTTTTCAGCTGACAGTAAAAGTTCATTATATTAGAAAAAGATAGTTCTGGAAAAAGCACTTCTCATGAGTTTAAATACACATCTTATAAATTTAACTTTGCGTTATATTTGCTTAAAATTTTGAATTATTATGCCAGTTAAATTGTCGGCTTCTAGTGGGATGACCAGAACAAATTTCCTAGAGCTTCTTTTATTGTAAAAAACTTACAAAACGGAAACTACACAACATTTTTATTAAAAAGAAGAAAACTATGAATATTTGCTTTAAAAATTTTGAAATTAAGTTAATAGTTATGAAGGAATCTAAAAGTTTGTATTGAAGGTGGTTATAAAGCACGGCGTCCTATATTGAGGATACTAACATAGGATGCATTCTTTAATGGAAAAGTTTCGAGATAAGAGATCAACTTATCTCGAAAATCTTCATATTATCATATGTAAATATGAAGTTAATCTGACGTAAAGCATTATAAAAGTAACTCTTTATTTAGTTCACGTATTACGCAGAAAACAAATACATGTATTAGGGTTGAAAAAATCATAAAAAGCGTTCCAAAACACAAAATTATAACTGACAACAGTATGTGAAAATTCGAATTAATAGTTCTAATGCTGTCATCTGTCTGCACTAAAAAGAATTTTTATCCATGAAAGTTTAAAGTTTCTACAAATTATTTTATTAAGGTATCCGCCTACATTGAAAACCCATTTTCGTGATCGTAATTTTTTAAAATGTCTTATCTGAAAGTCTTTTTCTTAAGGTTTTCAAAACAGTTTTTATTTTACATCTTTGATGATCAGAAGTGAAATTAGAGGCATTTTAGTAGAACTTAACAGCTGAAAATGGAATAGTAAAAAAAGGTTTAAGAAGCATCTTCAATTGTTTTTACTTAAAATATTTAAATTTTACTGTTTATTTTTGCACTATTTTCCTTAAATCAGATACTACTTTGGAAGAATTAAAATAATAAGAATTTTGAAAAAAAAAAGAATTGGAAAATAAAAATAATTTTTTTTTCAAGAAAGTATGAAGTTTCTACAAATTCTTTTATTAACTTTTCTCATCCGAAAACTCTGATAATTAAGTGGTTAAGAACTTTTCACGTAGATTTTAGAAGTAGCACACATATGAAAAAAACACAATCATTGACATAACAATTCATAAGCTGATACAAAAGCATCCATTATATGATACAATTCAGAATCTTCTATGATAAGGTATCCACTGTATCGGCTTTTGTAATTTTTGAAAGCCCAGAGGATAATTTTTCATACAATTTTCTCTTCTTTAGAATCCCTGTATCCTAAATGATTCACCCTGGGAATGCTACTTTACAAATGATCTTTGGGGGAAGATGACAAAATCCCTGGATTAATGATTTTGAATGCAACCCTCTCTTCCAGGGCGAGTCGTTGAATTTCCTGAACAACAATGAGGCAGTGCCTCTCAAAAATTGTAGAAAACATTAAAGCAAGATTTTGTAGGAGTAAGCGGCAACAAAATGAAATTAATGATATATGTTTCAGTCAGCGGCTACAAAATGAAATTAATAGTATTTTTATGAGTATGCATTGAGGCATTGACCATTAAATTCCATCAATCTATCCAAATCATATTATGTACGTAGTTGAACGAAAAATATGAGATGGGAAGAAAACACGGGTTTTAAATGATAGCTCTAAATATTGTTTTAAATCTAAAGTCACTAATAATATTTTAACGTAAATACCTGCTTAACCCCTTAACATACAATGACGTCTCTGACACGCGCATCGAATTACAGAATTTTCGATATTTAAAACAGTATTTAGGTCAACGTAACAAATAATTTTAAATACAAAAATCATCTGGAGACGCTTAAATGTCTCAAGTATCTTTACCACCTTAAATAGATTGAAATAATTATAAATATCCCAAATGGGTGTTGGTATCTTATTAAGAGGTTAAATAAAATCGTATGCCTAGGGTTTAATTGGTTATTAAGTAAAACGTATTGGCAAAAATTACAGTTCTTTATTTTTCAATGACGTTGAATTTATATCATTTCGTTTTGTTTTTGAATTTTGCTAATAAAAAAAGTTGCTAATAAATTTATCATATTCTTTGGTAATAATACATAGAATTTTGAGAAATAAAACGTCATGTTAACATTTAATATCAATTTATTTAAAAACTAGCCGATTTATTGCATGCTTCATGATTTTCATACTAAGAAATGAGTTTCGTGTGGTCTTGTTGTCATACAACAAATTTGAATACAAAAATAAATTTTTCTGTAAACTCCTTGATGATCATTCTTAGTGACATTCCTCTAACGAATGTTGCTCTATTTCTTAAACATATATTTAATAAACAAGTTTTCTTCTATCGGAATTTCATAGAAAAGATAGAAAAATCGAAAGCTTAACACTCTATGTCACTAGAGAAATATATTGTTTACTTTTCTCCCACAATGTCCCGTTCCCTCTTTTTCTGAGGTAGGTCCAGTTACTTCACCGATACCCGACAGGCATTTTTATAGATCTTATACAATGAATTTTATTCCTTTTTTGAAGAGAGGGAGCAGATTTCCCAGAAATCAATTTACCTTTTCATTGGGAAAAGAAATTTACTCAATAAAAAAGTTGATTTGTAGATACTGCTAGTAGTTGTATTTGATTAAAAACAAAATTATGGAAATGTATTTATCATTTTATAAACAATTCTTAAACAATTTTGTTCTGCTTTACTGCTTGGAAGACCAGAAGCAAAATTCTCAGAGATAATAATTATTTTATAAAAAGTTGTTTTATTTTTTCTTGCTGTTTCGTTTGATGCTAAAAAAGACTAATTAATTTGATTCGTTCGATTTCTGTATTTAAGAATATATTGTTGTAAGCAGTGGATTAATGCCTTAGCTACAGTGCTCGAGTTTTAAATATCCGAAGCCAGTTTTTATTAAATATTTGCAATGTACTCAGCACTCAAGTGCTCAGATCATTTTCTTTAGGAAGCTCAATTGCACAAGTTTCATCTACATTATACTTAATTCAGATTCTAACGAAACATAAATTTATACTGATACCGGTTGATATGATCAAACCATCCTTTTTAGGAAGCTCAACTGTTCAAGTTCCATCTACAATATTCTTTATTCAGCTTCTAATGGAACATGTATCCTGAGTGATACCGGTGTACATGATCGGTATACAATTTTTCAGGTGATGACAGTCACAAATATAATGTCTTAGAAACTTCTAAAATATCAAATTTTAATAAGAATAGAGACAGATTAAATATATCTGATTTGCACATGCAGCGAACCTTGAGTAGAATCCATACTGCAAGCTCTCACCAGGAAATCATTAATATTCACAAATATAAGATAATCATATAATTTATAATTTTGTAAGTTTTCGAATTGCGATATTGACATCATTAAATACCACCAAAGACTTCAAAGCTCAAAATTTAATATAAAAAAATTCTAATTTAATGGAAGAGGAGATGGAAATTTGGAGGAATATAATGAAAACCAATCTTTCTGCCTACAGTTAATAAGATTTAAAAACAAATCAATAAATATCTCAAAACACTGAATATCAGAAATGTTTTAGGAAAATTTACTCTTAAAATATTAGAATAAAAATTCCATCATTGAAAACTTTTTAAATGTATTATTATCTATAATTAGAAAATTTAAAACTTTTACAGACTAAAAAGATTATTAAATCTTTGGTACAGTATATAAACTTAATAAGAAATATCATATATCCTTAAAATAATGATGTAAATTAAAACAAGCTCTGGAATATTAGAGTTTATATATACATTATATTAGAACAAATTTACATTTGGCCTAAAGATACATATTTTGTCGAACATCTAAAAAACAATTTCTTTCCTATGAATCTTATAACTTGATTATAAATATGCTATTGTAAACATGTTTACAATTGAAGTCGGTTTTATTGGTTATTCAAATAATTACGTAGATTAATCTCGGATTTGTAATATATGTTGATGAAAATAAGTGTTCATTCTCTATTTACTTAAATTGTAATCACAATATTGGCAGGAATTTATTTTTGATCATTAATAATGCTTTTAATTTAATTTGTTTTTCTTCAAATTAAATTTTGCTAACTGGGATGAGCTTTATTTACTTGAACTTAAAAATAATTTCCTGAAGCATATGATTATAAATTAAATTTATAAATGTTTATCTTTCTGTTATAAGCAATTAATCTAACAGGTATAATTTCTATATTTTATCCGAATGTCCTCAGTTATTGTGAGCGATTGATGTTTAACTAATACACTTATGTTTTTCAAGCAAAGTTATTTTATCCCACATTTATTTTTGCTTTATTAGATCATTTAAAGTAAAATTAATGCTACGGTTAGGTAACAGTAATTTGGAATTTCGAATTCACGAAATTCCATGTCAGTGTAGGCCCGACACATAGAATCTTTCAGAACAGCCGATGAAGTGGAAAAGGTTGTTCTCAGCAAAATGCGATTTTCAAAAGACCATTTTGCTTGTTGTTATATCCTGGTTATGCAGATGAAATCCCTTAAAAAGATTGAAAGCATAAAATAATAACTGAATCGTGTTTTAAATATTTAATTGAACATTGGGGTAAACTTTTGAAAAACATGGCTGTGTTAATTTTAGCCACATCACTTTCGTTAGAAGAATATTTGTTTTGACCTGTTTTATTGCCAAAATAACTATTAAACTTTTAAATATTCATTCAGGCAAACTTGTCCGATTAAAGGAATATTGTCCTTTAACTGTTCACTTATCAAATCGTCACTTAACAAGCAACACCACCTATCTCAATTTTCTGAAACCAATAATGAATATTTCTAAATTTCTTGTACGTCTGGTTGGAACATGTAGTCTCATATTCATGGTAGATATTAAAAAAAATCAGAAATATTCGCTATTGGTTGCGAAAATTTCATTTTAATCTTCCTCATTGAAATGAAAAAAATTGAGAAAGCTAGTGTTGCTTGATAAGCGACGAAATATCAAATGAAATAAACTATAATAAAGTGCAGTGAAAACAGAATTTCAAAAAAATAGCAAGGTTAATAAGATGTTGACAAAAATAATGTTTCCCTACTCTCATAAGTTTAGTTTTTTATGCCTATGTTTAATTGAAATAACTTCATGCAAGCAAGTTTCACGGAAGTATATTAAGTTAAAATGTGTGAACTAATGCATTTTTTGTCATAAATAATAAATGATTGACAAAAGACATTTTATATAAGAGATATTTTTTTAAAATTTTGCTTCAGTTCTATGATGTTTTCCCCTTATATGGAAAAATCTTCATTTAGTAAAAATAGCTCCAACAACATTTCTAAGTTCAGGCATTCCTTTCGCTTTCGAAATAAAGTGTTTAGCTCTTCCCCACATAATTATAAGCATTCTCTAGATGTAAAATTGAAAACAGTATCTAAGCTTGTTAGATGAAAATCATGTTCTAGAATGCACGATTGTTTTTTTTCCTAACTGTCGAACTGGTCAAGAGCAAAAAACCTTTTCCTTGTTATACGAGGATTATCTGGGATTAGTAACATGCAAATAGATGTCTATAATCCCTTCAAACTCACAATTCGGCTTAAAAATTACTAACTTCTTGCATCGGTAATATATCCTCATTAAAAATGAAAATTTTATTTGGTGGATAAAAATTACTCTTCAAAAAATAATAAAACTGCAATGATGTTTATTACCATTTAATTATTATATAGTTTCTTATTTTTTATATATATATATATATATTATTCTTGTATAGTATCTTATTTTATTTCCAAAATATGATAAAATTCATTTTGAAAAAATTATTTTTTACAATGTGCTTGAAATGAAACAAAAAAATCGCTCGCAAAATGTTAAATAAAGTGGTAAAAATTTAAAATATATTTATTAGAGAAAAATCATTAATTCACATTCATTTAATCCATTTTCTGACTTAAGGTTGAAAAAATATTATATCCTTCCATAAAAGTTTTCACTACGGAAATGTGTATGTGTGAACCAAACTAGAACCTGATCCGTTGATCACATAAATTAGTGATATATATTTATAAGTCCATCGCCTGCAATTTAGTTATTTAGTTATTTAATTTGCTAAAATTATATTGATAACTTATATGCTGAATATTGAAATTTGTGCATTAAAAATTGTGAAACTGAAAGAAAAGCGCACTTTTTTCAGCAACTTAATTTCAAGATTTTCATCTTTCCAAAGCTATATATATTTTCTCCATTCAATATTTTAGTGTTTAATTATCTTTTTAAAAAATTCGCACTGCTTCGTGTGAATTTACGTAGTTTGTTAATGATTAACGTTTCTAATTGTATAAAATCCATTATATGCAATGAAAATAGTATGCCGTTTTATTTTACCAAATCTGTTGAGAATAGTATGCTTTATCAAATCCCTTTGAACATATTTTGAGATAAATGAAATTTTCATGGGAAGCGAATGTTATCATGTAACTCAATTTTCCATAAGATCTGCTACGAATACTAAGTTTTTAAAATTAGCCTAAAATGTGAGTTCAAAGAATTAAAAAAATCTATGGATTAATTGGATCTATAAAATACATTATGTATACAAAAATGACTAAAGTTAAGAAATTTCAAATTACATTTTTAATTTTATTGTTTATGACATGGATTTTAATTAGAATACAAATTTTATCCAATTATCTTCCAGATAATAAAATATTAATGCTTTGCTAAAGGTTGCTGCTTTAGTTGCATTAATATTTTATGACAAAAGAACCATTTTCGACTATTCTGCTGCAAGACTAGGAAGAATTATCAAAAGGATTTTAACATTAGTTATAAAAATACAAATATTATGAAGTTAAAATTGTTTAGAAATAATTGTGAAATATCGCAGAAAGTGGTTGTGAACATCAAAGGAATCAAACCATTTTACTTATGTTAATGTTTCATATAACATTCTAGATGTGAAAAGCTTAAAACAGAAGAGCCGTATGTTCCGATGGCTTAATGTCTTGTTCTTGTACGTGTTTCAGTTAAAAGACTGGAAAATACAGAAATGAAAAATATTGAAATTGTGCAATACGCCTTTTACGTCATATTTCAAAATACCATTAAGCAAATAGACAAACTTTCATCAGATGAAATCTAAGTAGATAAAAATTATGTCGTTGTATCACTTATAGTCGGTTGTTGTCATAATAAATTTTTCTCAATAAATTTCAATTTCAAATTTTTGTGATTAAGTGAATATATTTTCAAAATCGTTAGATACAAGTCCTTACTATATAAATTAGAGACATAACTGTTGCATATAACTCTTTCATTATTAAAAAGCCCCAAATGTCCGTTCAAGCAAAGTACGACGGGCGACGAAGAGTCCAAATATCACTCAGAAGTTTCCACTACCTTTCGTTAAATGTGATTATCGAATACCCGAGACTCCCAAAATGTCCTCGCGTTCAGGAGGGTATTTTCTTGTCAGGTTCCTTAGCCATGACAAAATGTGAAGAAAAATTTTGATTCGTAATTCGACATTTTTGAAATAATATATTGGAAATAACTGTCAATATCATTGGATTAGGAGCTGTAACACAGGGATATGAACTTCTGCAGTTATATAAAAAGAAAATTTGAGAAAAATTTGGGAAATCCAAAATACAAACGCAATCGGGAGCAACTCATTTACCAGATTAAATTGCCCCTCACGAACATCAAGAAAGCGGCAGAGAAATAACCACGATGCCCTAGTGTGAGTGGTAGAGAGCCAGGAAGCTACTAGAGGTCCCATATCTTCCTCTTTAAAACCCGCACTTAGACACAAAAAATTATGGATGCTTCATCTCACAGATTAGACGCGGCCGCCCAGCTAAAAAAAATCTGCAAAAAATCTGCAGAAAAAATCTGCAGAAAATCTGAAGGTATTTGGAACATGTTTTCTTCAGATTTTCTGCAGAAAACATTTGCAGAATATCTGAAGAAAACTATGTTCCAAATACCTTCAGATTTTCTGCAGAAAAAAATATGTTCCAAATACCTGCAGATTTTTCTACAGTCAAGGTTTAATTATTAATTTCAATTATTAATTTAATTTATGAATCAACTTACTTATACGACGGACTTCAAGCTCATCCTGTCTGGGATTCGAACCCGCGATCCTACAAGCAGGCGCGCTATAGGCAGTTGTCCTAACCACAAGGCCACGTCGGCATACGCGAGTTGGGGATAAATTAATCTACTTAAGTTATAGCGTCACCATGGCTATCGTGGCGCCATCTAGTGGTGTAAAAATCAACCAAGGTCAGAATACTTTTTCAAAAGTCGTAGAGATGTGTAACAGATGAGATTAGTAATATTTTTGTTCAATAATTTAGATTCTCAGTTTCAATAAATTCGTTTTCACCTTCTATCTTTCTGCTAAGCCTTCTCTCCATCCAAAGGGCGAAAGCTCCACTTTTCCTTTCTTTTTCGAGGAAAATAGCTAGTCAGAAAGACAGTTGGAAAACTAATTGGAAATTAATTAAATTATGGGGTAAAAGTTTAAAATGGTAAAACCTCAAATATTTATTTTAAAGATTAATTTAGAATTCATTGTTTCAGTGGCATATTTAAAAAATTTAGTCCTAAGACATTTTTCCATTGGGAAATTTTTTGAAACTCCTGTCTGTTGTAGAATTAAACAATAATGATAATTACATTCTAATTTTGTTTTATATCCATTGGAAAATAGAGCTGCAATATTAGAGAATATGGTGCAAAATACGTATTTAGAGAAATTCAGATATTATGAAATTGCAGTTAAATCTTCAAAAAATCAACAGATATTGGTCGAGTTTAATGATTTTGTGAAAATATGCTAAATAACTGCAAAATGAATTAAAGACAAAATGCAAAGTCTTACAAAATCTACAGGATATTTAAAGAAAAAATAAAAATAAATTTTCAGCAGATTTTATGTTGATTAAATTGAAGAAAAAAAATCCAGATTTTTTTTGTTGTCTTACAAAATCTGCAGAATATTTAGAGAAAAATATAATAGAATTTTTTTTGCAGATTTTCTGTAGATTAAATTGAAGAAAAAATGAAGAATTTTTCTGTCTCCAAAAAATCTGCAGAATATTTAGAGAAAAATATAATAAGAAAATTTTCTGCAGATTTTCTGCAAATTAATTTGAAGAAAAAATGAAGATTTTTTTTGTCTTCAAAAAATCTGCAGAATATTTAGAGAAAAATATAAGAAGAAAATTTTCTGCAGATTTTCTGCAGATTAATTTGAAGAAAAAATGCAGATTTTTTCTGTCTTCAAAAAATCTGCAGAAATCTTTAAGAAATCTTCAAAAAAAGAAATTTTCTGCAGATTTTCTGCAGATTTTTTTTAGCTGGGCGACGGAAGGTTAAGGAAACATGAGATCTATTTTTGGACGAACTTCGTAATATTAAACGGCAGTCAGGTGGCGATGTCCAAGTCTTAGCTGGCATCACACCGGAGGGAAGTCGTTTGACTTATGACGTCAGATTTAACAAGGCCCACATACACGGCGGATCTTTAGTGAAAATAGCGAGTATCAATTACTGAACAATCCAGCTCCGAAGTCGAGACCTTACCACTAGGCCAGCACCGGCCACCGAAGTCGCCTTACTTTGTCTCTTATAATGGTTCATCCAGATGGGTTTGAGGCACAGGTAGATTTTTCTAGGATTCTTATTTTAGACGAACTATTTTCCTTGTAATAAACCCCCTAATAGCCATCAGCTAGCAAAGTCATCTTTATTAGTCAACCAATTAAGAATACCAACTGTCATTGCGGTTTTACAGGAGGATCAGGGTAGGAAATACCTCGTATTTTTGAGGGAGGAACTCGGGTGTTCTAAATATCTAAAGTGTCCGTGTTCCAACTTTTTAAGAATAAGAGGGATAAACTCTCAGAAAAATTGTTTATATTAATAAAATGCCATAAATTGTATTTCTGTAAAAAAACAATTGAAGTTTTTCAGAGATTTTTTTAAAAACCCGTAGCATTTTAAAATTGTTTCTAATAAATTTTCTCTAAGAATTATATACTTTAAAATATTTAATGAAGGTGAAGGTTTTATTTCAACAAATATTTTGTAACAAAAAGAAATAGCAAAGAAATTAGATTTGTATTCAAGTTACACATTTGATATCTTTTTTTAAAAAAGAAAATTTGTCTATCACACAACAAAGTGTTTCGAAATATAAAAGGAGAAAAACGCATTTTAAAGCATAAAAGTCTCGATTCCAGAATAGAAAATTCTTTAGGTGATTCGCTTCAATCAATATAAAGATATCGTATAAAAAGCACCAATGAGACATAATGCCTGTAATAGTTCAAAGACGAACAGACATCATTTCCAAAAATTGAAAGTCTGACTTAAATTTCAAATATTCCTGCATTTTAATGCTGCCGCAGGAATATTTGCGATACAAGTATTTTTGCATCCTTTTTCTCTGCTTTATTTTTTTGGGTGAACGTAATTTCATAACTGCCTTTTTTACCCATGAATTTAAAAGAACCCAAGCTTTATTCTTAAATGGAGGAATTCAAAAAATAACATAGCTTTAAAATTTTTTCCTTTTGTGCACATTGAAATATTTTTCGAGAAAAGGAATTATAGATAATATATATTAGTGGAAAATGGTTTGTTAAATTTTGATAAAAATGCCTTTATAGAGCAATATTCTGATGATCTATAAATAGCAATTATTTGCAAAAATCTTCTTCTAAAGCATTAAATAATTTGAATTGTGAAAAAACACTATTTTGGCATAGATAAAATTCCATTCAAATAATCTTAAAAGAAAATTTACCTTGATTTTCCATGTCGCCTCTTATTGTGCTTCTATGATGAATATAAAATGATGATGAATATAAAAGTCGTTTGAATTATTAAGTTGTTTCTGGGACAAAAAAATTAACAATCCTTGCTACGAACTATTTTTCAACCATTTCTTGAAATAAATTATTTTTTTTTCTTCGGAAATATTTTTAGAAACAAGAATTTATTATAAATGTCGTATATTGAACAAATCATTGTTTTATTAATAAAAAAAATTATGGCATTAAATATTACAATTTGCTTAATATTAGTTTCAATTTCAAATTAAATGCTGTAGTTTCCAACACATAGTAAACAAATTTTTAAATTCATTTCATACCCTGAGGAGGGACTAAAAAAATGTATTTACTCTGAAATTCAATTACTGAATTTGCCAGTAACAGAATCACGTAGTAAAATACGGTATTCATTTTTTTATAATCAGTTATAAAGATTACAAAAATTCATTGTTTGAAAGAGGATTAAAATTTTCTCTAAAAGACAATTGTCCAATATTTTTTTAATATGAACGCAAAATCAAGAATTTGTTGCTTCTCAAAATGTTACTATTCATAATTTTCGGCAGAATATATATTTAAATTTGGTTGGTAATTATTGAAAACATGTTAGCTCAATATACTAACACCATCTTATTACTATTATGCTTAAATCAACAAAAATTATGTTTTGAGAGCTTTTGACATACTTTTTAACCATACAGCGAGCGAGCGCTTCTGAGCGATGCACAAGAAACGAATTTAGTCTTATATCTTTTTACTAGAGAGCGCTATGAAAGTATGACCTTGGTTGTTCTTCCAGCTTCTTTCGATGAACTGTTAGTCATCTTTTGGAATTCGAGGCGTGGATCGAACTCTGCAAATATGCTATTGATATTTCGGAGATACGTACCGTAGTTCAGGCTTATGTCTGTAAAATGAATAAAAAACTGATTTCTTGCTTTTTATATCCAAATTTTAATAGTTTTTCTACTTGCATATTGTCTTTACAGTTTTGCATTAGAGAATGTAAATATTTCAATTGATAAATTGGCAATTCAATTTTTTGTTTTTGTTTCTTCATCATTCAGCTAATTCCTTAGTCATTTTATATGTTGTTTTTTTTATTATTAAGTTGTTTCTATTGCTTTTTAAATAAAAATTCCTTAAAAAGAATTGTTTAAATTATAATCTATATTTACTAACTTTACAACACATTTTACTTACCCAATTGCAATCTAATTTTAATAATTACGCTTTTAAAAATGATATTTTGCAATAGCATATATAGGAAATACGAGTGACCTTCAATTTTGCATAGAGGGTGCGCCTGTTCGAAATTTAATATTGTTATTAATCATAAAAAGTTGAGTAAAAATTGTTTCATGACAAGTTGCGGAGATAAAAGGCAAAAGCATAGAAAACACCTGGCAGAATATGCTATTCCAGGAAAGAAAAATATTAAGATTTAATCTTTTTTCGTAACATTGTAAGGCAGATCTAAATATATAATGTCCTAATAGAGAAAGAATTTTGCAACAAAGAAATATATATATTCCATTTCGAAATGTTTTTCCATATCTCGACCTAGATGGAAAACACCAGAACAACAACATGAGTATGCACTGATATCTTTATAACTTTTCTACATATTTTTGGTACTTGAAAGTTGCATATTGGTAACAGTCTTTAAGAAAACGGACGTGTTATTACTTGTTTTGATTTCAGATTCTGTATATTTTTAAAACTATATTGCACCTCTTATGGCTGTGAGCTTCTGGGCTTTTTCTTTCAACAGAATTTCAATTTTTTTACATCATAAATGTTTATGAATATGAAGGACTTAAATAATATTATGCCCATATTATATTAAGCCTATATTTCAATAAGCCTGAATTACATTCTGTTGGTGCTATATAATGCCTATATTATATTATGCCTATACGAGGTTATAAATAACTGATTCGAGGTCAAAAGCAATTTTTCCATGAACACGATGTATATTTGACTTATTTTCGAAGTTATTATTCAATGCATAAAAATGTTTGCATTATATACTTATTAAGGAAAATTCTTAATTTCAAATTAAATGTGATTTATATTAATACATAAAAACAGGAAAACATTTTCTTGGATTTAATACAGATAATTACGCTACATTTAAAAATTAACTAACATTCTTACAGTATTTGTTTCTAAAAGACATGGTTCAATTGTCTCAACAATATTTGTAAAAAAAATCATTGGGAACAATGAAGCTATTTTAGAGGAATAAATCTCCCAATAAATAGTTTTAACATCTACAAAGTAATAAGGTTAATATTTACATAAAATTTGCTTTCAGTCTTAAAAGACTGAAAGAAGACGTATAGAAGTTATAGATCTTAAAAGATCTATAACTTCTATACGTTCTTTGGCAATATTCCATTTGTACTAACTACACAAATTGCAATTAGCATAAGTTCAAAATATAATATAATATAACAAAATATACATAAAATAACAATCATAATGATAAATACATAAAAATAACACAACAAAACTTCAGTGTATACATACGTGCTCATCGCACCGCATTGAGCAGCACTTCGAACTGGCCTCGCCGGTTACAAAGTTAATTTTGCATTTTTGGCATCTTTATTAATCGGGAAATTGAGAGTAATTGGGCATGAACTTTCTTTTTCAGCAATTACAATCAAAAGATTTGTTCAAGTGAACGGCTGATCCATTTAAAGGATATTAGTAGAAACAGTCAGTCTTGTCTCTGATCTTTTCTCCCTGGAGGCGTTGGTATTTGCGGATCATTAAATCAGACTTATGGTTTCTCTTCTATTCATCTTTTATTCGAGTAATTTCATATTCATGGTTTCAAATTGACTTAGCAAATGCTGAATATAGATTTTAGAAATGGGTTACTTGAAAGTTGCTTAAGATAATTGGGAAGATGTTATTAGGCTTCGATTCTTCTTGCTGTATTGTTTGTTTCATATTCATAATTCTTTCTTTCTTTATTTATTTAAACAAAAAGAAGCTTCTTTATTTGCAGAAAGGAGCATATATAAAATATGGTTTTCTTATCAGAAATGCATTCATCTTTGTAAACCATTAGCACTTCCTTAATTTTAGTATTTTTTATTTCTTTGAAGCATATGAAGTTAAGATAATTATTCGCTGTCTACTCATATTTTTACCTTTTAGCAATAATTTATAAAACGACTAAGTAACTTAATTGTTTAAGCGTAATGTTCTGAAAAACTAATTTTCTGTAAAAATGCAGTTACGACTGATTTAATATAATCTAACACTGAATTATTTAAGAACACAATATGTGCAATGATTAGGAACCATGCGTTTTTCTTCAACAAATTATTGATAAGCAGTTGAACCACCTTCTATAGTTGAGATCGTTTTTTTTCCGGGGGGGGGGTATCCAAGAAACAGCGTAATTAAAGTCACATGTTTAAATGATTGCATATTACAACTTGATTTTGATTTTTTGCGATGATTTTTCATATATTTGACTTATCTATTAATGAATATTTCCACATATTTTATTGTTCAAATATTTCCTTAGAAATTCTTATTTAACACATTTTATATAATTACTTGAATATTAAGACTGGAAATCTCTAGAGATTTTGAAACAAAACTTCATTAATTTAAATTTAAAAGAATTTGTAGAACTTTAATTGTTTTAAGAATCTTTACTTTTAACTGAAAATAACTTTCATTATCGTTCAGTAAAGTCTGAATCTAAAGACATATAAAGTGTGTCGTCAGTTTAATTTGCAAAATGGCAAGGAGAGTTCAAAAAGTGATTAAAATATCTTTTGTGACTTTTGTTTCCTTAGTAAAATTCATAAATTGCAATGATAATTATTCAATCCAAAATTAAGTTTTTTCAATTTTTATTAAAAGCTAACTGTCATGTGAACTGTATTATCACATAATTTTATTCTCTGAAAATAGATATAAAAATTATGGAAGATTCTCTAAGAATTTTGGATAAGTTAATTAAAATCTGCTGTTTATGTTTCGCAGCCAATTACCTGCTGCAAAGGTTAAAGAATGTTTCATGGTATAAATTCTTAAATGAACTGGAATGCTGCATAGAAGTATTTTTTTATATTTATTATATAATATGCTCAAATTATTTCGCATATAATATGGCATCAGTGGCATATGGCTTTATATATTATTTGAATATTACATTGAATCATTTTATGAAGCAAAAAGTAATTAACGACAGCAACTTCCGAAAATTTCAAAACAGAAAATCGTGAATATTGTGCTTGAAACTGAAAAAAAATATGTAAGACGAAATATTTAAACTAAATATCAGAAAGTATACTCATTTTGTGTAAGTAAAATGAATATAATTTAGTATCTACACAAAAAGTAAAATCAGATACAATTATATTGTTTGAATGTAAACATTCATTTATCGTTTGTTCATTGTTAAATAATTCTGTCATAATAATATGTTCAAATAAAAAATCATCAAAACTATACTTATGCACAAAATTATACAGTCACTTGTTGATTCATTTTCACTTTTCAGTCATATTTGAGTCTAACTAAACAAAGATAAAGCTTTAGTTAGATCCAATTGGCAGCTAGTTTTTAACAGTTTGTTCTGAGATAGCTGAAAACTGATTTCTATAATTTACTCATAGGAGAAAGAAGAATAATTCTGGAAAAATATGAGCTGATGTGCTTTTAAAATGATTGCAAAATGCATGCTAAATATATCTCTGCCATTTATGTGGCAATTAAATGTGTAGGTGTTTAGTAATCAGTTCTTTTACTGTAGGAAATTTGAAACAGGATACACTGCGATATGACATACTATGCTGAAGAAATATTTGTTGTAATGATTTCTTCATCTTAAAAGGTGAATATGAAAACTTCAATACACTTTTATTGAAAACGGCTTGTATAAATGAAGCCACTATACAATGAGTACGGAATATAGGTTATAGGAATATGATTTTCAGGATGGTGACAAAATAATGCGAACATTTTTGTATTTCTATATTTTTTTCGAAGTGCTTCCAAAAGGTCGCATTAATTTCTCTCGGACTGGCTTCATCTAAATAAAGAATAATATTGAGCTTACATTCTACATTGAAGATTGGGTCTGGAGGGTATTTAGGGGACTGACTAGAAATTGATGAAGAAGAAAATGATTTTGTGTCATTCCGCTTCTCAGAAAGCTGATAATGATTTGCAACTTTCATTAATGGTTTTATTTCCTATTCGAAATAATTATATGCATTTTCATAATAAATAGTACATACATTCGGGTAGATACAAAACTTTTCATAAAAACTCTTAAATTTCCAAGCTTTTTTTGCTTATAAAATACAGAGAGTGATACCAAATTATACGAAACATACAGAATACTTGGCACTATACTAAAGAATGATTTTATATAAATTTGGGATTTTTTAAAGAAAACTTCTATATCTTCCCAAATACACGTGCTACTTTTTACCACAGCAGATAAAACCTTTATTAAAAATTGCAAATCTTTACTGGCTTCCTGTGAAACAGGGTTGGCACAAATCCTTTCCTTCTTCATCGATTTCTGGTTGGTCTCCAAAATACCCCCGTCACCGAACCTTCAATTTAAAATGAAAGTTGAAGTCTAATCTTTAAACGGTTAAGGCTCAAGAAAAATTTATTCAACTTTCGGGAGATATTCGAAAAAATGTGGAAATTCAAAAGTGTTCGCATTATACTTTCACCCACATGTATACGAACTGGAGTAAAACACAGTAAACATGGTGAAAATTTTAAAAAGAAAAAGATAGAAATTTATTTACAAAGTGGTAAAAACTAAAAATTTTAAAAACAGTTAACTAAAACATTTTTAGAAATATGAAAAAGCAAATAGTTAGCTCAATAGTAAGTATAGTTTCACCAAGAATAGTCTTTGTCAAAGTGATGGTGATATTTTACTTCAATAACCAACCTTAGATTTATAATATTATGGTTAAATGGGTCTTCAGGTGGAATGGTTTAGGAATTACTGTCGAAATAAAATAATTAGCAAATTTATAAAGGGGGCCGTTAATTTGAAACGAGCTGATGTCCTTAACGCTGGTGCCCGCGTACCATATCGTGTCCGATTCATTTGTATTATCGCGGGTTAAGATAATAAGGAAACCTTATACAGTATTATGTAGTATAACTTTTTACGAAATTTAGTAACACTATAATGTCTCAGAAATCGTAACAAATTGTGAATTACGATATATTATAAATATCTGCTCTTTTAAGAACGTTATACTTGGTTACAATCCTCTTTTATCATGAATCATTTCAAAAGCATGCCAAAATAAGGTTGTTTTCGAAAACTCTCACTTGTCAGAAAATTTATCATTGCTACGTGACGCGAGTTCAAATACACAATAGACTATCAGAGATGAAAACAAATCTATTGTGTGTCATCGTTGCTACATTATTCTCTTTCTTGACATCTTCAAAGCATGTTACCTATATGTCAAAACAAGTGTTTTGGCAGCCACACATTTGATATTGATAGCCTATATATTCTTTCGTTGCATAGTGCATGTCAATCTAGCAGCGAATTAAATTAGTTAGTTAATTGTCCTATGGTTTGTTTAGGAATACGTTAATAAATAGTTTGAATATTTAAATATAACTGCAACACTTAAAGCGTTCTTGCAATTAGATAATCTCAAAGTAAGTTTAAGTTTTTGTAATCTTTCTTTATTTTCCAAGAAATGGAAAATGTCTTTCTAAGATGTTTATATTTCTTAAAGCAATTTTCGAAAGCAAATGAATTACCCTTAGTCTTCTGTCATTTTCGCCAATTAAAAAGACCATCAATTGTTAAAAACATATTTTCAAGCATAAGTATGATTTTTTTTATATAATACATAATAAACATTTTAATATCTTAGTTTTAAAGGTTTCTATATAGGTAACTTCCATATAAATCACTGCTCATTCTTTCAAAAATGGTTTACAAACGTTTATTTAACTGCTTGGTGGTGAAAATGTTCCGAATATGAGAAAATTGCCAAAACATAACAACATTTTGAAAAATAAATAATGTTTGTAGATATTCTGAAAAGCTGAGTTCCAAAAAGCAGTTATAAGTCGCCATGTTAACAAGTATTTTAAATGTCTTAGATTTATTGGGTGGTTTGTCCAGTTAGAAAATTCTTAATTTGAAGTATAGATGATATGCTAGCAGAATTATTTACTCTTCCTTTATTCGGTTTGCTCACAGCGTCGTTCCATTAAAATTACTGAGAATACATCCTCACTCCCATGAAAATATCCCTTCCTCTCCTCTAATCACCAGCGAGATAGTTTACTACTCCTGGCTTTCAATCACTGAATGCGTGAGAGACGATCGCCATAAGAACTACAAATGGGTTTTTCAGTGTATTACCCTGTTCTGGAAATCGACGGAATCGCTGGAAACCACCGACCTTGAACCGCCGGCAGTAAAATCTGATACGCGCCTCGTCAGCAACTGGGCACTGAAGTTGATTCTAGCGGCCATCACCGCCACGACACCTCGCTGGGGAACGATGCCACATCTTACTTATCCGTCGGCTTCCTCATCCACGTACTCGCGCTGCCCCCAAGAGAGGAAAAGATGGGAAAAACAACTTAGCGTTCTTCTCAAAATCTCAAATGTTTCTTTCCTTACATGTTATGGCAGTTGGTTATTTGGCGTATTTTGACTAGTGTCATGCTGCAAACAACAGTTGCACATCACTATCAGCTGGAGTCTTGCGCGCACCGGTATCAAATCAGAATCTATTAATGATGTCTGCATGCAATTTAAAAGATTAAAAAAGCTTTTTACTGATGTTTATCACTAAAAGATTAATGTTTCTTATATAAAAAGGCCGATATTCACAGTCAAAAAAATTTTTTTCATACCTGGGCTAATGGATTTAAGGCTTCACATTGATTTTAGTTTTTATTTAACTAGAAACCGAACTAATTTCATGATAGTATTTTAATTCAATGAATGGAAAATTCGTTTAAATTCTAGGACATTCATGAATTTTTTTCTTAGTACAAAATGTTTGCATAAACACAATTATCAAGAAAGATATTAAAGTCAATTCAGGAATCTGTGGACAACTCTGCTTTTTCCAACAAAGCTCTAAATTATGGGATTCTAATTAATTCAAAGATTATAATTAAAATACCAACAACAAGTAAATTATTAATTAGTTAAAATTATTTATTTAATATTATCTTTCTCTTATTCTCTCATATTCATTTGTGTGGTTAAGTTCTTTCATCTGTTCCAAGTACGTATATTAAAGTAATAGCGTACATATGTATTAATTCTGAATTAAGCATAGCTAGGATATGAAAAAAATCCCTTTTCGGCAAGTTGGAAGGCAAAGGTAGATTCCTTTACTCTAATGTTACGAAAGTAAAAAAATACTGCATATTGATCAATACAGACATAGCCAATGACTTTATTGTTTCTACTCATGCAATATTTACTCTGTGATTCTGTTTTCATGGCATTTAATTTTTTACTATATCAAGGTTTTATCATTCCATTTTTCATTTAAAAAGATTATGCTAGATTTATCGGTCAGTACATTGGTCCATTTTTTCTATATCAGCCCATAATCATTCAACAGGTAGGAATCATAAAGAAATAGACATCTCAGCAGTGCAAATATCTCCTAGATAACATTAAGTCAGCCTATCTGAAACAGTAACAAGAAATTTACTCTTGAAACGAATGAAGAAAGACTATTCTTTAATCTAAGTTACAATATAATTGTGCGAACAATACTTGGTCATATGGTAAAATCACATGACTTGAAACACTTAAACATTACTAAAATGGGCTCATTTAGAGAACTCCCTGGTTACAGAGATAACAGTCACTAAATTCTTAACATATAAGAGGATAAAAATTATTAAACATTGTGAGTGGCAAATGGAATACGTGTGTTTAAAGCATAGGATATGAATGCAGACAATTTGAACAATAAATTTAAATCTCCATCGAAGGTTAAAACAATTTTAAAGGCAGAAAATCCCAAAACAATTTTAAAGTTAAGGAGATATTTTATAATATCAAAAAGGATAAAGGGAACTCTTATTTAAATATCTATCGTTTTTTGCTATTATATATTGAATTTATTAAACAAATCTAAGTGTCGCCAAATTTGTTTTGTTATATATCAAATTAAAGTAATCTGTCAAATTAACTAATTATCAAATTAACTATTAAAATTAACTGTTTGATAAATTAAAATTACCTATTTACTATTAACTATTTAAAAATAAATAATTAATTGTAACAAAATCTTCACTAAAACCTTTTTCATGGCTCATACTATTTGCCAGCAATTTTAATCTTATAATTATCTAATAATTATCTTAATTTAAATAAAAGTCATTGTGGCTATGTATGTATGTTCCACATCTCCTCCTAAACCAATGAACTGATTTCAACCAAACTTTGCACACTTTTTATTTAGTTGCTTAAAATTTCACTTAATTAAAAACTAAGCAAGGCGTTTTTCCGCGATATCTTTCACTTTCAAAAATTTGTTTTTCTCATTTTAATATTTTTTCAAAATTAATTTTAAATTTAATTCGTAACAATATTCGTGTTGAAGAACAAGAATAATACGAAGAACTGTTTTCAGAAGGAAGAATGCTAAAAGAAAATTGTAAAAATAGATGATTAAAATTTATATCGGAACCAACTCTGTATTTATTTTCACGCTTTAAATTTATGAAAAATTAAATAGTTAACTTAATTGTTTCAAAATATTCATTAAAACCTTTCATTTACTTTAGTAATTGTTAACGAAATTTGAAGTCCATATATAACAAATAATAATGTATGAAGAAAACGGCTGTTTTCAAAAATCGTCTGGTTCAATTGATATTCTCATTTTAATTAAAAACGTTTCAGATCAGAAAAGGAATTTGTGTATTATAATATTTATACAATAGTAATTTTTACATTAAAATTATTAAACATGAAAACATTTTAATCAAGGAGCAAAGCCAGGTATATCAACTTGTTTACTGTATAAAAATTGAAAGTGAATGCGTCTGATGGGAACTCATAACTTCTAAGTAATTCTTGCTGTCAAAAATGTTTGAATATAAAAGTAGTTTGTTATGATAAGGTGATAATTTCCCTAATTGAAATTTTCTTTCTATCTTCAATCGTGACGGAGCTATGGGAAATGATAAATTGTGGTGGGGGTATTGAATATCTCTTTTCAGCTCATAACTTATAAGCAATTCTAGCAGGCAAAAAAACTTTTAGTATAAAAGTTGTTCGTTATCATAAGATGGTAATTCGCCTAATTGAAATTTTTTTCTATCTTTAGTCGTAACAGAGCTATGGGGAAATGATAAGTTCGGGAGAGGATTGAAAGTGGCTTTTTAGCTCATAACTTCTAAGACATTGTGGCTATCAAAAAAGTTTCAATACAAAAGTTGTTTGTTGTAATAAAGCAATAATTCGCCTAATATGAATTTTCTTTCTATCTTTAATCGTAAGGGGATTATGGAAAAATGAAATTTTCAGTCCCCCACCATTTCCACCCCCTTTGAGCTGGTTAGCCCATCTGCGAACTCGGCCGAGATTTTCACCGTCCTTACAAAATATCCCTCGCCAGTTAAAATCTAATCAAAATTACTCTAGTTATCGTGTTTACAATATAACACTGGCCAAAGCGTTATACATATCCGTCTCTATTAATAATAATAAGGAAAAGAACATTTCGTCCTCTATTCTCATAAGGATTGGAGATGCAAGATTGAAAGCGGCGGGAAGAGACTGCAAATGTCGAGAGCTTTCAAACAAGGGCTAACATGCTTAGATTAAAACGTTCTTTAAGTTGGGGGAGTGGGGGGAAAGAGAGGAAAAATCACTTTTCAGATCATAACTTCTAAGCAATTGTAGCTATCGAAAAAGTTTCAATACAAACATTTTTGGTATGATAAGGCAATAATTCGCCTAATTTGAATTTTCTTTCTATTTTGAATCGTAAGGTAATTATGGGAAAATGAAAATTTCTACCTCCCACCATTTGCACCCCCTTTGAGCTGGAAAACCCATCTACGAACTCGACCGAGATTTCCACTATCCTTACAACATATCCGACGCTTGTTAAATTTAGATCAAAATTTCTTGAGTTATCGTGTTCACAAGATAACATGGGAAAAAGCGTTTATATATATATAACATTTTAACGAAGGGTGGCTCTAGGGGTCATGATCGGTGAAAATTTCTGTCTGTAGAAATTTTCCGGAAATCGTGTCATGAGAACCATTGCAATAGGTAGACTTCCTATAAGGAATCTACCTAAAATAACTAGAAGCATTCATGAACGGAAATTAATTTAAAATTCAATTAATATGTGGTATTCTAATTTTGAAATCCAGTTCTAGTAGTTAAAATAAAACAAAAACATTAATTTTTATCTCATTTGTTCTTTAATTTACAATAAAAGATATATTTTAAAAAATAATTTGAAGTGACAAAATATTAATAGAAACATTTGCCTTATTTGCGCCCACAATTTGCATCTTTGCAAAAGGAATTCTTTAAAAGTTTTGTTGGTTTCCTATAAAACAGAAACTGCAATCTATTTTACATTCCTGATCATAGACGAAACTTGAGCATAAGGGATAAATAAATTTATTTACCAAAATATTTAAATTTAAACTGTAATGGCATATAGAAGGCTTCATTATATTTCTCAGCATCTTTCCGACCCCACTCCTCAGCAGGTTAAGACATTGTTTACGTTCTTTCTGAAAATCATTTGCTGGTTACACATCATTTCCTTCTCCTCATTTTCTTGTCAAGTTGATTCATGGTGCAATTGCAACAGATTGAGGAAGAACAGAATGAGGTCTACAAATTCCTTCAGGGCTGGAGTAAGAACTTTAATGTTGTTTTATGACTGGCCTTCGTGATATACGATTTCTTTTTTTACATATTTTGAAATCACAAAATATCTATTCATCAAACTTCAATAATGAGAAACTATATTTTTTCAATACCAAACAATAAGGTTTTCTAGAACGTTCATAACCTAGTTTTTAACGAACTTCCATTTAATGTATCTGGACAATTTCTGCCATAATATCTTACTCTCGTCGCCCCTATCTCACAGGCATAGATCTTAATAAAAAATTTCACATGATAAATAATTTTCCCGTTCGTTCTAAAGATGTTTCAATATAATGGGAATTTTTCTAAGCTTCTTTGTGCGTAAAGAGAATTAAGTGATATATTTAACTATCTCTCTTTACTATTTATTGTTATGGACATAATCAACATAAGTGAAGCATTTATATTTTTTTATCATCACACAATGCCTTTTAGCATTTAATTCATAATTATGTTACATAGGAGAGGTACAACGTAATACGCAAAGCCTTATATCTTAAATATCACTCAGTGAGAATTCAACACAATGTTTGATCTTTTGGGGGAAAAAAGTTAAGGTTCCAAACATACAAAAGCAAGATGAGTCCTTTTTTCTACGAAAGGTCATTAGGACCATTTTCTCCAGGCATATATCTGGCTGCACAAAACGGAAAAAGAAAACGTATTTTTTCGTCTTAACTGCCTAGAAGTCTTTATAACATAACATTTTTAAGAATGTTTTATGAAATTGTATTAGATTTAACTTTTTGAAAACATTGCGTGTTCCAATATTATTTAAACTGAAAAGTCTTAGTTATCCTTGTAGGGAACTTTTAAAAACTTTCTTTCGGTTCTTCAACATTTCTCATCAGTGAGTAAATGTATCAGGATTTAAAGATCGTAATGCTGGGAATACAAAGATTTGTTTATTATCATTTATAACGCAATATTAGAAGTATAAATAAAGGGTTTTTCGAAGCTGAATAAATAACGCAATATCAGAATTATTTTGAAAAGAATTTGAATATTCGATGCCTTAATACATATAATCAAGCATTGAAAACATCGAATAAATAGAGAAAAAATATTTTTAGCTTCCAAAATATTTGCTCGAATTAAAATATAAATATATTTTTAATTAATTGGATCTTTGGGTACTGAATTGAAAAATTTAAAATAAAACGATTATAAAATATGAGTAAAAATCTATTTTACATAAGGACATCAATATAGTTTTGTTAAAATAATACCTAGATATCACAGCTTTTAAATAACTTCTATGAATCACAATTAATTTGATCTTAACAAGGTGCCAGTGGAAATCATTTGGGGGAAATGCACGGCCGTTGCAAAATCTCCTACCCAGCCCATTCTATTGGAGCAACTTTTCAATAACTATTATGAATTTAATCATATTTATGATTTTTTTCTTGAAATCGAATTCTTAAGACTTTTTTAGTACCAGATATTTCCAGTAAAGTTGAAGGTTTTGTAATATACCAAGAGGCAGTTAACGGACATGATATCGCATAGTGCATTCGGTCACTGACTTCTCCGCAATCTGTAATGTACTTCCTGTTACATTAGACTTAAAACTGAAATGTTTCAACAAATTAGAGGTTTAAAAATACCTTGAGAATTAGGGCAAGGTAATGTAAATCATTGATTCATCGTATTTTTTTTTCTAGATTAAAAAATTTTTTTTTTTACTTCTTATGCATGGGAAATACTCCCAGTTGGCAGAAAAAAATACTTTTACCGAGTAATTTTTATTAGTACTCATGACTATTTTTAGGAATATTAGAACTGAATATCGAAAAGTATCAACATTAAATAATTTGGTTAAGTTAATCAATAATATTTAGTCAACATTGTTTTGCTAGTTGTTAGATTGCAAATATTGCATTAACATCATTTTTCGGTTTTGTCAGTATTTTTAATTAATTTTAATTCTTCGCCACTAAAGTTTCTTTCTTCTCTTGTGGCAACTTTGGCAAATTTTGAAATTCAAACGATAATTTTAGCCGTTTCATTTAATTTCTAAATTTTACTTAATTATTTACTTTGTTTTCGATTTAATTATTATTTGTCTTAACTTTTGTTGTTGTTTCCATTAAGGTTTCAACTTTATTAATTTTTAAATTCAAATTTTGCAACGGGATTATTTCTTCGCCATCTTGGCTCGCGTAGGTTTTTGGCGCTATGAGGTTTTGGGCGTCTGTATCTGGAATCGTTTTCCGTTACATTTTTGAATTCTTTGTGTGATGGGGTAAGCGAGTGGTTGGTGTTGTTCCAGCTGCGGGCCCCCAGGGCCGGTTGGGCCTGGGGTCTTGTCTTGTCTTGCCTCTGCTTTAATTTTTCCGTTAATATTTTTTGTATTTTTGAGTCTGAAGCTGAAGATTTTTTTTGTTCTTGATTGGTTTTCCTAAAAAGATGCAGTTTGAAAGACCACAGTGATGAATGCTCAAAAAAACGAGATGAAGTTTTTTTCTACAACACTATTCCGGAACAATCTGTGAATTAAGGTGCTGTGTGTGAAAGAAAGCAGTTCTTTCTTCTTCATTTTAAATTGTTCTCTGCTACATGGTGGCATGAACGCTAGTTTTCATCAATGTTACAGAGTTATAAATGATCATCACCTTTTACAAGATCTGCAATATGTGTAATACCTTCAGCATTTTTCTTCTTCATCGTAATAATGTGGACACTTAATTAAGGAGATTATGATCATCTTTTAATCTTCAGTTTCTGCTCAACGTCTTTTTCCCATCTTCACCTTTTCCGATTTTTGGAGTGAGTGATACAAGTCTAAAAAAATGGCCGAAGAAAATGCGAAAGTGTGCAAGTTGCATACTTCAAAATATCATTGTTAAGTGAATATAAGGAAAATTCACTTATTTAATGGTATTCATCAATTCAAGAAGTGTTTGTTAATAATGATCATTACATCTCTATCAAATTTAGGTTGTTTTTTTTTTACTTTGTGTTCTGAAATATAATTCTTAGGCCTGCAGTGCTAATGTGTAGCTACAATTTTTATTTTTTGTTTTGTTTGATAAATGTTCATTCCTGTGCATCAATTTTTATGCATATATCTAATTTTTGTGGCAGTAATTAATTTCAATATTAATAATTGTTAAATAAAAAATTATTTAAATTTTAATAAAATTGTTTTTGTTTAATTATTTTTTAGCATTGTACTACCACTATATGCGAATTGACTTTTAATTAAGTAGCTAGGGTTTTCAGGTCTGCAAAGGTAGGTGATATATCAGTATTGCTAGAATTGTTTTTTTATCGTGTTAATTTTTTTAGTACCCAGAATTAATTAATTGTTCAATATATATTTTAATTTAATAATTATTTTTCTGGGCATCTACCTTGTTTCAATGTTTTTATAAATATCCTAGCTACCTCTTCCAATATATTTAATGCCCTTAATATTTGTTCCCCCAACATATTTGATTTTTAACACTAGTCAAAAATTAACGTATTTAAATGTAGAAAAAAAAGAAAGCCTACATGTTGCTTTATTTTATTTAAATAATTTTCAACTTTTTTCAGAAGTAAACGAGATACTACTACTTGGGCAATTATGAAAGATTATAGATTGGAATCTAAACATAACTTCAAAGAAAATGTGATTTTGCATTACTTGAAAATATCTTTTATTTCATTTCTACAAAAAATAAAACATGTTTAATTGGATTTTTTCTCACAAAGTATTGATAAGAACATATATGAGATCAAAGGGAAAGCTGAGTATTTTAGATTGATGAAAAAAATTTTAAAAGTTCAATTTACTTTGTACAAAAATGATTGCCTTAACACAAAATATATGAAGAAGCTATGTGAAGAAATACACCATTCATTCTTTTAATAATTTCGGAAAGATAAATATTCTTTTGATAATATCCAAAAGATAAATATTCTTTTAATAATATCCAAAAGGCAAATGAGAAATTCAAATATTTACTGTTCTATCTTCTGGAAGATTTTTTTGCCGAGGCTACATACATAACACTAACCATAATCAGTGTGGGTAAAATTTATAGAACGAAAATAAAAATAGTATTCACTATTTGACATTCTAAATGATCAACTCTGAAAAGGGATATATTTAATTGGCTTTTGTAGTTTTTTTTAAAAAACGAGCTTATAATTCAAATGCTTTTCTCTTAATGATTCGAATAGATAATGCTGCATTTATAAATTGTCTATAGAGGATGATGTCAGAGTATCTGGATTTATGATAACAAAGGTAACCCTTTCTTTCGGAGTGGGTCATTTGATTTCCAAAACAACAATCTGGGCTGTCCCCTGGAAAATGAGATTAAAAATAAAACAAGAATCTGGAAGAGTCAGATGATATAAAATAGTCATTGTAAGAATTGCAATGAAGCAAATTGATGTTGTCCAAGAGAATGGCCAGATTATATAATTAATTATTTTTATAAATACCCATTTTTATCAAAAAAACTTATGAGAAAGAAAGAAATTTATATAATTTAATATGTAAATTTTACATAAACATTTATGTTTGGGTAATAATAAGATTTCATTATAGAAATGTTTTAATGATAATCTATAAAAATCGACATACAATTCCACTACAATGAGCTTCAATACCATTGAAATAAAATACCGTTGTTTCTTTTGTGAAAGCTCTTAATAATAAGCTAATTTTCTTAAAATTACATCACATGTTTTGGTAAGACATCTTGAAAGAACGAAACAGTTTTACTAGTCTTTTTTATAATTTATAAGAAATTTGTTTATTAGAAAGAGATTTGTAAAGTTTCCAAATGCTTGCATTTGATAAAATTTGAACTTGAACATGCTGAAAACCAAATTTAGCTGTAAAATTCCTGATCGCTCTATAAGAAATTTAAAAACCAAGGAGATACTATTAGGAAATAAGTTTTTAATAAATGGATATTTGTCTTGCTCTTATGGTCTCCCATAACGAATAAAGGAAGCAAGAATGCTTTATCCTCAATATTACCAAAGGAAAGTGTCAATTCGGTTTCCTTTTCTTCCAAACTGAGCGGACTATTGTTTCATTAGGTTTGTCTTCGATGCCCTATCAATGCCTGACTGCTGATTTCATGGATCTTGTGCAATGAATTAGATGCTCTTACAGAAGAAGAATTCTAACTTTTAGAACTATCGATTTTCTTTCACATTGGAAGAAAAAAACTTGATTAGAACACGATTCCAGGCATATTTGCGTTAATTGGGGCTGGATTCATGGTATTCGTTCTCCATTTTAATCAATGCTTAGGTTAGTTAACAAATAAAGTAATGCTTCAAGATTAATATACAGGATCCAAATCATAATTTAGGCATCAGAAACTCTCATTGTTTATTCAAAGACAATAGTCTAATTTATTTTATATCGAATTAATTTTATTTGTTAGAATTCGGTTATTTAAGTTTTTTGTGGTGTGAATTTGTCAGTCTTGGCTTAATTTTAGAAAGACCATGTTTTCAAAGCCATATTCCACCGAATGTGGGCGTTGTTATGTAGGCTTGGTCCAAATTAAGAAGAAACGATTTCAGAAGAAAATGATCTGTTTACATATATTTTTTATGAAAGAACACTCAAAGAAGCTATAATGAAAAACGGATGCAAGATAATATGTTTCGTGAAAATGAAAAGTAAAAGTTGTTTTCAATTATTTTATTTTATTTTACCAGCAATTTCAAACTACAACATATTTCAACGCGTAAATGAATGTGTATTCTTGAATAAATTTAGGAGTTTCAAAAAAACAATTTCAAATTTTCGAAATAGATTATTGCACTCTATAGAAGTAATGAAAAATAAACAAGTGGGCGAAATATTTGAAGAACAGATTGTTTTATTTTGAACAATAATTCCAGTCGTATGCAAAAATTAGTTTCCTTTTCTAATTTCACATCACATTTTATTTATGTCAAAATTTGAGAAATGTTTTAATCAATAATTCAAAATGAAATAGTGACAATTGCAGCTAAATTTATAAAACGTTTTCGCTATTATGAACCATAAAAGCAGTCGTTTAATAGTATATTTTACATTAAATGCGAAGAACTCCTTTAAATGAAATGCAATTGAAATCAGTTTTATCGCTTAAAAGTTCACAAATACTTCGACAGTTACTTTTCTGATATTGAAATATAACCTAACTTAAAAAGTAAGATCCTGCGGTGGAAAGGCCAAACAAATGCACAACTCATTCAGCTGAATGATTTGCTTTCATCCATATATTAAAGGAAACATGAGAGTAAATAACAGTTCCGAATGTAATAAAATTTTGTGCTCTAAGAAATAAATAAAAATATTAATAAAGGGAATTATAAATGTGGAAAAGTAAAAAAAGAAAGCAGGCAACGACAAGAAGTAAGAGCTTGGTGAATGAATTCATCAGAGGCCAGACATCCATGCAGATTCAAAAATGGAATAGGTTTCCTGTAGAGGAAAAAGACTTTAAGGTCTGATATTTAATATCCTCTTTTGGCCTGAACCTATTCCGGGATGTATTGGAAAGAAAAGAAGTTATCCACAAAGCAGAAATTAATAAAGACAGTCTTTTGAATAAAGTATGAAAAGAAGTTGTTTAAATTAATTAAATTGCTTCTATTAATTTTTGTGTTTTTTGATATTCATACTTTTTTGTCTTTTTAGATACTCAGTACTCTAAGAAATGTAGTTTCATAATTTGAGAATGAATCCACAATCATTACGAAGAATATTAAAGTGGAATCCATTTACTAATAAAATGGAGAATCCTATTAAGAACTTGTATTACTCGTTTTCCATGTAGTGTGCTTTTAACGGATTTGTTGTAGAAGCGCAAAATACATTTAATAATCTTCGGTTAATAATAACTTGTTCCTGAAATGTAAGAAAACTTATGCATCAGAAAATTTTAATTTAAGTAAATATGTGTTCAAATAATGAAGCAAACACATTTCTTGAAAGAGTGTCTGGTATTTTAAATTAAACTTTTCTTTATAAAAGGCTTGACATTTGTGACGTAATCCTATTAATCAAATATTTTGATATCTATAAATACTTATTGTACAAAGACTAAACTACTACGCTGAGCCAATTTTTATTACTAAGTTGTATATAATGCATCACTCAAATAAATAAGGCTAATATAAATAACTATTAATAAAATTATGCAGTTTTCGAATCAGAATTTTAAAGGCACATTTTGCAATTAAGATTTCTGCAATTTATTAAATAGTTGTTTATTATAACGTTTTTAAAGAATAATTTGAATTTAATCATGGCTTTAAATCTGATTGATTCTATAAACAGTAATGAAAATTTAAATATTAATTTTCTACTGCCTTATAAATTTCGGATGAGATTCTAAAATTTGGTAAGTAATAAAATTAAAAAATATGAAGAATAAGTTTTTCCTGTGTTTTTTCCAAAAAATGAATTCGTATGTAAAAAAACAAAGCTAGAATTTATTTTATGCAGGATATCAAACTTCCATCGAGGAATAATTTAAGCATGAAAATAAATAGAAACAGAAAATACTAACAATTTCCAAATTTACGATATGGTATTACTAAAAATGGTATCCGTATCTAAAAGAAATATATGTTTTCTTTTTCAAAGAAAAATTCAAGTTAGATTTTCCGTCATCTATAGAAGATACTCAACACTATTTGTTCAAAGTATTTTATTTAAAAATTGAGAAATCCATGAAAATTGAGCATATCGCAAAGACTGAAAACAAATTTTCTAACTTATACTCAAATACGAAAACGAGCCTTTTCTTTTACTTTATCTCGCAAACATAATACCACAGAATGAAATATGTCAGTTCTCACCCACAGGCACATTGTTTCTTTATCAAAGTGTAATTAAAGACGAAAAAGTGGATATCGTAATTGGAATTCTAATGCAGATGAGGCGGATTGATTTTGCTGTTACTGAGAAAGAGATATGAGCTAGAAAATTTACAGCGGCGAATTTAACAAAGAGCTTCTTTAAATAATTGATCTTGTGAGAAAAAGACGAAACGTCTTAAATTAATTGAATCGAATTCTTTTGCTTCTTGTTCTAATTAATTCTTTAAATTAATTGAAGAAATAAAATTTTAGAACTGATGATTGTATTTAGTTGGACTTAGATTTAGGTGAAGCAATTCGACTTTTTCTTGTTTAAAAGCTTGAGATAATTAGGAAAAGAATAGTAGTTATTAGAATAGCAAAACTTATTTTGCGTAAAGGGATATAGACTTTTCAAAAGGTTAGGAAAACATGAGCAGCGAATATCGCCAAATGTTTAACTCTTTAATCCCGAGGCGACTTTCCACTTCTATCTCCTTTAAAACCGGGACTTTTTGGGAGGCAGTGGCATGAATTGGACTCTCCCAACCTGGGTGGTGATTTACCTCACCACTCCAACCACCCTTCCTATAACCTTCCCTTAAGGCGCACGGAAACGGGCATGGGCTGTGGTTGGCAACGATAATTGGACCACCCTACCGCGCTTATCTCAGCAGTGATCTCAGAAACTCACCTCCCCTCAAAAGAAACCAACCGCCTCAGACCGGCCCTCGCAGTTGTTAAGAGAACATGAATGACTGAAATAAATCACCTTCGTAAAACTGCACTAAGATCAATTCCATAGCCAATTCAAACTATCCATACACATTCAACTGCAAATGTGAGTTCTACTTGCAACTTCTAATGCCATTAAAAACTGGATTACTGAACAATGAGACTACTTGGAGGAATCATTAGCATGGCATTTGTTTTGAAGCTCATGCATCACTCAACGACACACATTCGCTAACCATTTCATTCTAGATTTCTTCTGACATACATAATCATCTATCGGAAAAATTTTAACGTTTTACCACGTGGAATAACGTATTAGAACTAAAGTCTCCCTTTCATTTGGGCTTGTCATATAGAGGGTTCCTACTTAAATCCCTTTAACTTCAGAACCACCGCAGTTATAGTCATGAATGTGGTATCGTGATGGAGTTTATGTATAGTAAAATGGTTAAGCGTTACGCAATGAGACCGCTTACAGTGGCGTCTGGCGGAAAACTACGGAGTTAGCGCTCATATCTCAAAAACAGAACAAGATGGGGAAAAAGTCAATATCAATGCTGTAGAGTATTAACGCCTTATTGCAAAAAGAAATCGTGTGCACATTAATAACCAAGAACAGAACGCTTAAAATGTGCATTTGTTTGTTCGCATTTTCCGAAATTGTGACGTCACAAGACATGAACAAAAAGAGATAATTCTATTTTTCGGACAAAAAAATTATTGTTGTGAACAGATAATTTCCCTAAATTTTCAAATCCCTTCCTGAGTTTTTCATATATTACATTATTGAGGGAAAACATAATTCATGAAACTTGGAAGTAATTATTTAGATATTGTACAGAATGGTTTATAAAATATAACATGCATTCTTTTCAAAAATTATAAGTTTTTGCTCTTGAAGAAAAGTAGAATTTCATTAAACAAGTCTTTAAAATATATTACATCATACTCCAAGGAAAGCGATCATAAAACAACACTAAATTTTCTCCTTTAACCCAAAAGAATTCGTAGACCTCATTCTGTTCTTAATAAATCCACTGCAATTGCGTCATGAATCATTTTGACAAGAAAATGAGGAGAGGGAAATGATTTGTAACCATCAGATCCTTTTCAAAAGAAAGCTAAACAACATATTTAACATGCTGAAGGGTGGGAACGAAAAGATGCTGGAGAACATTAAGAATTTTATGAATCATTTAGTTTAATCATGAATATTCTGTAAAAGTAATTTAAATTTGTTCGAACCACAAGTTTCATCTCGAACGGAAATGCAAAAGTAAATGAGTCATCTCTTTTATAGCACAATAAATTGAATTAAAAATCATATACCTTTGTAAAGATTTAAATTATCGAATAATTAATGCAATTGTGCTTTACTACTATAAAACTTCTTTAATTAAAGATGCTCGTTTTCGCAAGGTTGGAAACAAATGCTTGGAAAATAAATGCTTAAGTGAATATCACATTTAGGACTAATTGCAAAACTTTTCATTTCTTTAAATAATTCAAAATAGCCTCCCTTAAACAAATTTATTTACGAATATTCAATTATTTAAACTTTAAAGATATATTTAAATAATTTATTTCATATTCCTGCAATTCCAGTTTTAGGTTTAATCAATAGATGTTAATATCCTTAGTGGTCGAAGAAGAAATGTTTGAATCGAAATTTCACGTCAATTTGATATTACTGTAATACTTATCTAAATTAATCTAAATTATATTTTTGTTCGCTTTCTGTATGATAAATTTTATTATAAAAAAAGTTTTATGCACTTATTATACTTACTATTACATTATATTAATGCATCCAGAGTTTGAAAAAACAATTTTAAATACTCCTGAAGTTTCTACAATGGATTAAAACATTAGAATTATATAATTTTATTATTTTATTGGAAACAATATATTTATTTATCAAGCTTGGGATATTGCTACAATTCTTTCGAAATAATTCTATTCAATAAGCGCGTATGGTTAGAAATCTTGGATTTTTTATACACATCATGAGATAACTTAAATGTCTGTACCTATTCCTGTTTCATATTTAAGCTATAGATGTTATTATCTTCAGTAGTCGCAGAAGGAACGTGAGAACGTCGAAATTTCACTTCAATTTGATATTATTGTATTACTTATCTAATTTATCATTTTTTTCTTGCCGCATGATGAATGTTATTAGGAGGAATTTTTACGCTCTTATTGCACTTACTATTACATTATATTAATAGTTTACAAAGTTTGAGAAGGCAATTTTAAACACTGCTGACATTTCTTCAATGGATTTGAAATATTAGAATCAAATAAATTTATTATTTTATGAAAAAAAATATAGTTGTTTAACAAGCCAGGGATATTACTGCAATTTATACGAAATTCTGCTTTTCTAAAACATCATGTGGTCAGAAAACTTAGTTTCTTTTTCTTGTATGCGCATCAAAACATTACAAAAAGTTTTGTCTCAATTATTTTCATACCTAAAAAACAACAACATCCTAACTGTTTTCATTTAAGGACACCTTTATTTTGCTTAGTTTCTAATCAGCTCTTTCTTTCTGTTAAAAAGAGTTTGCCGATGATAAAAGAAAATATATGTTTTGTCTCGTTTTGTAAGTAAATCTATTCCTTTTAAATTGGCATTCTTAAATGAGATTGACTACGTTTTACTTGAAGCTTACTAACCCATTTACGGCTTCTATATACCTGAAATTTGCGGCATTTAAAGAGTTTGTGTGAATCATAATAACATTCCGATGCTTTAATTTTCAATTTTATAATTTCAATGTTCCACTGCAAATAATTTTTCTATATTTCGTTTTATGTAGGACTGCGCTCCTCCCATTGGAGTCTCAGGAAGGAATTTGATTCTACACACGCCAAAACGCCCCAAAAGCGTTGTATGGGAGATCCTCTATTTCTCGGTAACTACATATGTTAAAAAAATAACTAATGTCTTATTTTAGAGATAAAGGGTAACAACAAAAGTCACAAAAAAATTGAAAATTGGAATAGAGTCACGCGAGTAAAGTAGTCCTACGCCTTTAATATCAGCGGCTGTTTGACAAAGACAGCCTCCCGCCATTTTTTATCCTATTCTCCAGAAGGGGCACGAAAACTAAACTAATAAAAACCCACCACAGAGTATTCTGTCCCCAAGGTGGGATGCTAAAAGAGTTAATCTTCAATTCCAGTGATAAGGCCTGTTTTGCAGTAAACTCAGAAGCTTTGTTTACCGTGCGTCGCTTCTGTTTATTCAGATATATGCACTTTTGCGATTTCAGGCAGATTGCACTCTCGATGATTAACTTTGTATCCCAATTATTTCTGTTTTATATCACATTCCCAACTTCTTTTTATCTTGCGCTGTTAAGACACGGTTTATACCAAGCAGCAATGCATTCAATCTTTACATTAAAGGAGGAATTCTTAGAAAATTTTTAAAACCTTGTGAGAAACGAACGAAGACACATATCTGATAGAATTATTTCCTTATACTCTCAGTAAATTATTAAATAACTATCATAAACAATTCAAAAATTCACCACAATGATTGAGTCACCAATCAATTATCATTCAAAATGAATTAGCCAATGAATATTTTTGATCAAATGCGTTGAGAAACTAAAAGAACCATTCAGAAAGAAATTTTTAGCTTTCAATACGGCTTACAAAATGATAAGTTGGATTTAATTTTTCTTTGTAATCCTAATTTCGCCCATTGTTCTATACGATGTCGACTATTACTTAGATGCTCTACTCATAAAGCTCCCATGAACACTAATCAGCTAGTTATGATTCAGCTTAATATCATATTTCTTGCTTGAAAAAGATTTTAATTGATGTATGTAAAAATTGCATTTCATTAAAATTTGTTGAATTGTATCCAAAAGTTTATTTGGAACATTTCCATTAGCAGCTATTGATTGCCTCTTCAAAGTCCAGCATGTAGATTCAAATAAAATGGCGCTCTTCACCAGGATTAGGATAAAGTGATCTGAGAGGACTTCAAACTTGTCCCTGAACAGTAAAACATTTTGAACTTGAATCATGATAGGGCTAATAATTTGTAATGATGCCAAAGCCATGCTTCTGCTTAATTTATGGATAGTTTGGGAATGATTTTAACTCCTTAATTGTTTAGTTTTCTACACAATCTAATCAGATGATGCCTTATGTTTCGGAAATATGTTATCGCATTGATTCAACTAAGAGTCCATAAAGCTTTTGAGATGTTAATGGATTGTGAACCTATATGTATCAAATGATAACAAATAAGAATGACTTAATTTTAGCGTATAAACTTAAGAACGGCATAATTGGAAGCACGAGTACAGCTCGGACATCTCAGTTAAGGGATTAATTTTCCTTTTTCTTTCCGACAACATGGCCTGCAATTGTCGCTGATTCATTCATTTTAACTTGCAATACCTTGCAATGGTAAATATGTTAGTTTTGGATCCCAGAGTTTCAACTTTCGCATGACTTATTGTTGACCAATTGGAAATTCATTCGTTTGCGATTGTTGACTGTACGTTGTCAAGTCGAGCATTCGGCTTGAACCTTCCTCGGTCTGCGACTTGGTCTTCAGCGTTTTGAAGTTATACCAATAGCCAAACTGGCAAATAATTTTATTCTGAAGAATTATTTTAGATTTATTTGCACCAACTTTATATTAACGCCGTTCAGCAGCGTTTCGCTTTAATAGTGTCAAGTTAGACAGTTAGTGTGTCAAATCTTTGCTGTATTAGGTAAAGACGAAGTTCCCTTCGGTAGACTTGACAAAAAAATTTTGTCTTAACCTGGCATTTAACTCCAAATATTAAATGGAGACCTTTTTATTTTACTTAGGTGGTGAGGGTCAAACAAATCTAAAGATGCCAAAATCATTCACCAAAGGACGCTCACAGTGTTTCGAAGAGTGGTGGAAGAAAATAGCTTCTAGGCCTTTTTTCATTAGTTTTGCAAAAATTGCTTACAAAAAATTATTAAGATGATCGTAATTATTGATAACAATAATTGATGGAGAATATTGACCTGGAACATGAAATAAATTTCTTGCAATTTAAGTGATTTTTATTTTGTTTCCTATGCATTTATAATATTACTTTCAATTTGCTTGTGATAAATGATAAGATAATGATTTCTAATATTAATTTCAAATACTTCAAATGCTATAATTTTTCTTGAATTGCAAGCTTAATATACCTTATTTTCTAATTTGCGACTTTCTTTTAAATTAAAAGAAATGCTGTTTCTACAAATCTGCATTATTAAATGTATATTTACTTTTAAATTTTATACGTTAATAAACTAATCAATCTTGTAATTTACCGAGCGAAGTGAGCTTTACTTTTTAACTCAAGCGTCTAGCACTTTGTCTGTCTGTAAATTTGTTTGTTACGCGATTACGACCTAATGCGTTATTCGATTTCCTTCAAATTTGGCAGAAATATTTCTTGAAGCAATAGAAACGATGTATATGTTTTATTTCCTATTATTTTAATTATTATATTAACTATTTTAATTGGTAATAAGAGAGTGAGTGGGAAAGGAACATTAAGGTTATGACATTAGAGTTGTAAATAAACATAATTCGCTTATCGCAATGTATCGTTGTGTATCGTTATCCGCATTTCGCTAAACAAATGTAAACTATTTTTATAATCTGTGGCTATCTTTCAGTTCTAAATTTATATTTAAACTCATTCACCATCTAAACCATTTCCTTTATACCTCAAGCGGGCCATTCATCTCAAATCCGAAATGGAAATTCTGGAATACGAGAAGGAAAAACAATCGTGAAGGTCGAAAACCTATGAAATTTCGAAGAAATTATCATGATTGGTGGAATTCCAACCTACCCAAAATCCAAGAATTCATGCGCCGATTTTTATTTGAGACCCTGTTATAAGGCTTGCCATAAAACAATAGTTCTGCCTACGTTGGGCCTCGCTTCCAGGCTAGAAAAGAAATTCGAAATGTCCCGCCTGCATTGAAGAGGTGGGAGAGTGAAGAATTCTGCGACCTTGAACCTTGTCTCAAAACAAACTTTGAAACATCAAGTGAATGAGATGGCTGGATTTTTCGATTGAAATGGTTGGAGAAATATCAGTTTTGGGCCAAATAGATGAAACGGAATGTAAATGAATTGCCGACTATAAAGTCGGCAATTCATTCAACGGAGCAGTCGGCAATTTAAAGAATTAAAAAAATTTAAAAAAATCGCCTGTAATTGTTAAGCCTAAATGGAATTATCAGACGCATGTCGCCATGATAATTTCGCTTGCCTTATAAATCGTCTGATCTCCATAGCAACGTCAGCTTTCCCTTAGTAAGTGCTTCTTGAAGTTTTGCATATATATTTTCTTGCCAAATTGTAATATTTATCGCCGAGTTATTTTGAGTTCCGTCTTCTTAGTTCTAACAAAGTGCCAAAAGATAAGAGAAGTAGAAGAGCTAGAGATGCTGCTGAATTAGCAAAGTAATATGAAATTTGTGAAACATTTCCGATCTGCGCTGATATATTGAACAAAATCCAACGGGTACAGATGCAAATTGAAGCATTAAAAAATCGCCAAATTCCACAATCTTATTCAAAACTGATTCAAATATTGCCTCAGTTCTCACTAAGTTAATGGAATACCAAAAAAAAATTATTAAAGTGACAAATAAATTCTTCAAATGCAATACAAATTACATCAACTAACGATTTGCAAATTCTATTCAAATATTTCAAGGAAATATAATTGGTAATGGGTCTGAGTGTATAAAAGAAGTTGAAAGAATTTCAACACTATCAAACTGAACAAATGAACTCAAATTGACAAATACTATCTAATGTCTTGCCAGATAAGCAAAAAAATTGAAAATAACTCAGGGTTACCGTTATAATGACTTGTCTGAGTTGAAAGCTGCTATCACATCAAGATTTAAAAGGCACATTACAGTGAAAAACTTTTTAGCACATCAAGTGATCGTAAATTTAAGAGGGACGAAAGCTTAGTAGATTACATTTACGCAAAAGACGTTCCCTTGGAAAAAGCTCCTTTTACTATACCCCAATTTGATCGCATTTCAATGATTATCAACGACATTATTGAAGAAAAGTTTCAAATTGCTTTAGCTACACAAAATCCTACCGATTGAGCCAAAAAAGATATAAAAGAAATGGTTAACAATGTGAATGAGTTTAAATAAAAATTTAGAACTAATAGATAGCCAAAGCTTATAAAAGTATATAATATTTATTTAGAGAAATGCGGTTAACGATACACAGCGATACATAGAAATAAGCGAAATGTGTTTATTTACAACTCTGATGTCATAATCTGAAGGTTCTGTTGCCTCTCATTCTTTTATTACCGAAATAAAATTTAAAAATAATTACAGCCTTACATTATAATATGAACCGTTTTGTAGAATCACCGATAAACCTTTCACGAAAAGAAAAAAAACAAGATTAGATGAAACTAAACAGGAAAACAGCTATCAACATGGTTTGTATTTAACCTTTATATTTTCCGGACTATTCGTGCTACTTTTACGAAAATGCATGCTAATATTATGCACATCAAACAAAAGCACTGATGAAAGTTTCATTTTGTGTGGTGTTGTTAAATTTTGAAAATTTGATTTTGAATATTAGTTTTGATTAATCATTATCAAGATTCAGTTCATTATAATGCACCACACATTATCGTAGCAAAATTTGCATCAAGCAATTGATTATAACATAAAAGAATTTCAATTCAATCCCCTATCTTTCCTAGAACAAATCTTATGCGTTGTGTTTTAAGATGAATTACCCAAGGTTCTTAGGAATTTTAAATTCTTCCAGATTCATGAATACACATAGTGATTTATCAGCAATGTATAAATAACTTGACAAACACAAGATTTTTGAGATTTGAAAGGCTAACGTTTATTTAAGCATTCCGACTTATATACATAAAATTTAAACAATGCTTTCATGGATGTTCTTGAATATGCAAAAAAACTGAGTTCAGTAAAATTTAATTTCAAAAGGGGCGCCACCTCAATAAGAAAACACAAATCAAATCATCAATACACTTCAACATCTAAATTAGTTGTGAGAGAATCAACATTAATTAAAAGGATGCGATGCCATCTATTCACCTATACACATCATATCAAATCACCTATGCAAATCATCATATAAGATACTCATTAAGTAAAAATACAATCAATTAACTTCCAACTCAAAAATAATAGCTTTAAACAAAATAACAATCAAAACAAGAAATTGAAAAAAAACTTACTAACAATTTTGCAATCTTATCTTAGAAATCTTAGACACCCTAAATCTTTAACTGCAAAAATATTTTTTTTATCAAATACTATACTTCATTAAGTTTAAAGATTTAATTTTCTTGCATAAAAAATTACCTTTAAAGTCAGTCTAGTAATTTAGCTCTTTGAATATTTACTGCAATCTAAACTTTGCATTTTAAAACACGAAAATCAAAGCATTACAATTAATCATTTAAATTCAACTACAGATTAAATTCAGATGTTAAAGAATTTCAAGTTAATCATTTAAAATTCAAATTACTGATATACTAGAGTTTCCAAGTAATTTTCACTAACTTTCAAATTTATATAATACCATGATAATTAAGTTCAGAACCCTGGTCCCAAGAAAGAAACATTTTAAGAGCACAATTTTAAGGTAGTTCCATATATAAAAAAATATTAGCAAAGATGTACACGTTGAACAGAGCATTTAAATTTAAACTTATGGAAATTTATCAAGGTGATAATGAGTCCCAAAATTTAATCAACACTTAAAACATGAGCATAGAAAATATTACAAAAAATGCACTCATCTATTGGCTGGGGGTTTGGAACTCGGCATCATGATAGAACCGTGTTGTTTGCCGCCGGATCTTTAGGCGCCAATTTTTCTAGTCAAGTTCTTGTCCCTTTTACTTCTCTAACAAAGAAAACAGGAGCCGGATAGTCATGATGAAATTATGCCGTGGCACTGAGAATCATCAGTTCTCCAATTGTTCATTTTATTCCACCGAGATCTATTCATTTAGGAGTTCACA
>BGPR01010860.1:31043-50768 GCA_013235015.1 Araneus ventricosus | reverse complement strand
GGGAATTTACTTTTAATTTGTTAAATAATAGTAATTTGAAAACTGAATACTTTTCGAAATATTCAAGAAAAGTAAAAAAGGGGAGGGGATGAAATCCAAGATACACGCAAGCTCCTCCCTTGTTCTTAGTGTTCATCAGGAGTCCCTATGAACATATAAACAATTTTCAAAACTATAAGGATGTGGGCTGTTTTTCAACCCTCATTGACCATTAATGACCTTTTTTTTCCAACTCCTTTTCTTCAATACTAGTGGCATCTCCAATGATATTGAAATACTGGAATGGTTATCCTGAAGGGACAAATTAAATGGTAATCCAAATTAACTGGTAGTTTGTTAATTATAAGAAATTTTGAAAAAAGGTCAGAAATTTTATTGTTACAAAAGTTGGTTTGATTTTTTTTATAATTACAATTTGCATTATCACTATTATTTTTTTTTTTTTTTGTCAAACCAAGAAGACATCCTTTATTTTACAGAAGACGTTGTGGAAATACAGAGATAAATATTCAAATTAAAAAAAAATAAATAGTTAAAATTTTATGTATATATATATATTAAATTTTTCTATAAATCGCATTATTATAAAAAAAACAGAAAACATCCATGCTTAGAAAAAATATGTATTCAATGTGATGCACCCATGTACAAAAGTTTATTTTTTGTTAAGGTACTAAAAGTGTTTCATTTTTGCTGTACTTTCACTACACACCCTGTATTCATATGTGGTAGCATTCTAAAAAATGTGGCAAGTTAAAGCTTGTTTACCTATTTTACCTAATGAGTTTTCCCAGAATGATGCTCTTCTACTTTAGTGTTATTCAATGAATGTGTTTTTTTGCTGTTTTATTATCATTTTAATGTAAATAGTAGTTAAATTATATTTGATTTTATTGCAATCAAGATTGGCTGTAAGATTGTGAAACCTAAGACTATTCATTTGCTGAAATAAAAGCTACCCTAAACTAATAGAAATGGCAATAGCAAAACAGAAATAGCATTATTTCAAAAACAAAGATTGTTTCTGTTTTCAAACATTGTGACAACTGAACCAAAACAACCTGAATGAAAAGTTTTAGAAATGAAACCTCAATAGATTCAAATTTTTCCTTTATAGGTTGTGTTAGAAGCATGGGGACTGATCAAAGGTCCCTGCGGAGTTTGTAAGATGGTCAGACACAATCGCATGGGTTATCCTCCCAAGGGGAGTCATCCTCTGCCGATATGAGCTGCATCCTGCACCCTTACCAATGCCTTTTCAAGAGGAACTACCATTGAGAACTTGTAAGATTCTCTTTACTTTTGCAGATTCTAAATTCAAATTGATGTTGGTGGTCATGTCATACTTAACCTCTAGACTGTTGGAGATGCAATTGGGAGATGGATCTCAACCTTTTCAGCTGTCATAAACACCCAAATATTAATTCTATTTAATACACCCGCCCCTTGTCAAGGCGTGTGCAACCTACACAACTTATGACCATGTAAATTTCCCCAAAATGAAACATACCCTTGTAAGAAAATTTTTGATTACAGCACTAGTACATATTGCGTATATTTCGCATTCGTTAACAATTATATGTTCGTAGGATTGAATTCTTGTGTTTTATGTAACAATTTTATAACCAATGAAAAAATGGCATTGGAAAAAAATATAAACCGACTTTAATTTCGGGGTCAGAACTGAACTTTAAATAAGTTGAACATAGTCTCCCTTTAGTAGAATGATGAATAAAGACATTTGATTTTCACAAACTGTTACCCATGCCCTCGATGTGGTTTATTGGGAAGCCCGGAGAAATTTCATTCCACACCAGTTTTAGAACTGATAATAACTCCCCTGAAAGAGTAGCTACTGTCCTAACTATAAAGTTGGGAGGACCGTAATGTGGAAAGTAAGAAATGGTAACTTATTAGATGTTTCGCCATCCCTTTAACTGCTTTAAATGTAAAAACTGGAAAATACAAAATTTGAAATACAGAATAAAAGTAGGGTCACCACTGTCAGACATATTCATAAAAAAAAGATAAATTAAAAATAATGTTATTTCTGCCACGCGCAATTGTGCACAGCAAAACCTCCCAACCCCACTCAAACATGCCTTCTTTGAGGAGTAACCACAAATTTTTACAGCTCATAATGTTTTTCCTCTCCAGTTTTTTAAGACATTAGGCATGTCCCAGGGCAAACCCCTGCTCAAAATTAATTCTATTGTATTCTAAAGCAGAGTTTTGTTATACAGTTAGAGAACTATAGAGGAAGGTATTTTGTATAGAAATACAGTAGAACCCTCGAAATCCAAACTTCAGTAAATTCTGACTATCCCAATCTTTCTAAAATTTTCTGAAAAATTTTACTGAAAATGAAAAGAAAATAACAGTTACAACTGAAGCAAAGTTAATATTTATTCACCCAAAAGAAGAATTTAATGGTCTTGTAGAATGAATACCTATGCCTAACGAAAGAGCAATATCAACTGAAACGAAGTACAAAAAAAAAACCTACAAATACATGCTTTTATTTTTCTTTTAGAGTTAATAGTTTCCATGATAACGGGCCTCAAGGTTTGCCGCATTCTTGGATTTCATCCCCTTTCATTTTTCTTGAATATCTCAAAAACTATTCAATTTTCAAATCTCATGTGATACAACACATTAAAGAACATAAAATTCCCTATAAAAGAGTGCATTTATTTTTGTTCTATTTTTAATAGTGTCCGAGATAATGGATCTCATGTCAAAGTTTGCCGCCATCTTGGATTTCATCCCCTTTTTTTAATATTTCTTGAATATCTCAGAAACTTTTAACTTTCGTTGACTGGACTATAATAATTATCTTAATATGTCACGACACCCTTGGATCTATCTGACCCCAGATTCCTTCTCAAATTTTTCCCTTTCATTGGTTTTCTTTCTTGATACATCCAGTATTCATCTGGTAAACAAAGCTTTATGACTATGCTTTCGATTTATCGTTTTCAACTTCTCAGGAAACAAAAAGAAGAATGCCTTTTTTTTGCACTTCTCGAGAAAATTAAGAACTTTTTAAGGACTTTGTTTTAAAAAAAAAATAAGCACTTTTAAGGTGCTTAAAAATAGTTTTCAAATTTAAGCACTTTCCAAACATTTTTCATGATGCTATGCACCCTAGAATATAATGTTCCTTCTTGAAAACAAAAAATGCTTGTAAATGTGTACATAACTAAGATTAGCATTTTGTTTAAAATCAGCATATGGGCCATGTTGGGAAGGACCTCCTCATTTAGAACCATAGTCGGATGACAGGGACAACACCTGAATTTGCACACCTTCTCCAAACTTCCACACCATTGCAAATTGTCTGAATACAACATATTTAATGTGCACAAGATCCACATAAACAGTAGACCTTGGGCAGAAATAAAACTTGTACTTGCTACCCACCGGTCCTGAAGTTGAGATTCGGCCACCAATCCACTGAGGCCAAATATAGAGTCAAAGCATGCCTTAAAAAGTATAGAAACACATAATCAAACTGGATTTTGACTATTTGGAGTGAATCTTTAAAAAAATAAGCAACTCTAATGGGCAGTTTGCATTCAAGTAATAAATCAATAATTGCAATTTTCCTTCAATTTTGTAAAATAAAATCAAGCATGCAAAATGGTTAAAATAGTACAATAATTTATTAATTTTCTTTTGCATTTCATTTAATTCAGCATACTGAAAATATAGATAAGGAGATAATGATTTATTTTATTTGATTTCTAGTTTATAACAAATGAACCCATCAGTATATATGTGGGGGGAGGGAAGAATAAGCTGAATTTTGCAATTTGAGGATACATATAATGCATAGAATATGCATTAGATGCCAGGAAAAGAAGTTAAAAATTTCAGACAATTTTCACAAAAGCCCACATGCACAGAAACTTTTTTTTAATGCTTAAAAAATAAATAATAATGAATCTTTAAAAATGAAATTATTATTTCAAGTACTCCTAAATATTTACATTTCATTCTGATTTATTAAATAAATAACCATCTCGGTTTGCTGCAATTGTTGAATATGTTTATTTGATGATAATTTGAATATTTCTTTGCCATTCAGCTTATTAGTCAAGTTCACTTTGCAGTTTTAATAAACTCTTTTTATCAACTACTAAAAATTTTTACCAACTCTAAATTACTTTTTCCTGTACAATATCTTGTGAGCATGTTTATTTTTTTAGTTAATGCAATAGCAATATTTGTATTTTTAAATTGATGTTTTGATTGTTTTCTGTGAGCATGAATTTCTACTAATAATAATGGAGAATGCGTGTGTCTGTGTTGGCATTCTAGAGGCCAGACTGCTGGACCCAGAGCTACGAAATTTGGCACAAGCATACTTTGGAGGGTGATAATGTGCATCTCGGAGCCAATTTTTTGAAATTTTAAATAGAGTTTTAATAAATTGAAAATTAAGCAAAATGGTGTTTTTTTCGTGATAACTTCCGAAAATATTGCAGAACTAAAAAATCATTTTTACACCATCTGAAAGTGCAAAAATTACCTTTTCAATGATATCAATTAAGTTGACATACAATTTTTTCTCTAATTTTAATAATTTTTTAAAAATATTTTTTGGCATCATTTACAACAATACTTTTCATTGTTGCAATGCAATTCAAACCATTTTCATTGTTTAAACAAATATTTATTTGCATGTTTCCCTTCCATTGTTGAAAGCTAAGGTAACATCTTGGTGTTTAATAATATGTTTCAATCAGCATATTTTCATCCAGCTAACATGCTGCTGGAAGTAAAATATGCCAAGCCATTTTAAAGTTAAAATCAAATGCATATTTTGCAAGAGGCATAAGAGAGTGAAGTCAATGCCGACAACAGGCAATTGTATGATACATGACAGAGACAGTTACTCGACTCCATTAGAGACATTCATGCAGACAACTAACAGAATACGTGCGAACATGGGTTAAATGTCTATCAAAATTTGAAATTTAAAATTACTTTGTAAAGGGAACCATGGATATCAATTTATACACAAGAGATTCAGCTGAAATTATATTCCCGGCAAACAAGCTGGTCGCCAAAGGCGGCTAGTTAAATAATATATCTCAATAGTTCAAAATAGTTCAAGTTGGATCCCTGATCCCCCTAAACATAAATTCAGCCCATTCCTTTCTGACACTCTAAATTTATCCGGTTCTCCCAATTAGAGCTTTGAATAATATCTTCGCACTCGCAATACATGCTGTAAAATCTGTAAACTTGCTCTTTTTTCTCCTCTAATTATTGTGGACAGCAGACATGTAATTCATAAGATGTCTAATAAATCTCTGCCTCCATTACCTTGCATACATATATGAACACTTAGCACATGTATGTATATTTTATTACAAGTCTTGACTATGTAAAACTTACCCGATACAGTGTAAACAAATCCAAGGCTTTCCTTTCAACATTTGGTATTTTTAAAGAAGAACCCTGAAAAAGCAACACATTATTACAAGGTATCTAAAAAGTTCAACTAATAAAAATTTGCACTCAAAATTTCAATCATTATGAACATTGGAGCAAGTTAATTTCAGATCCGTTATTGCAATAGTAATTATATGTAGATACAGAAATTAGAATTTTTCATTTATACAATTAAAATGCCATTAAAACATAACAATTGAAAATTCACAGTATGCACATTTTGAAAGAAACAACTTCAGGAATTTAACGGAATATTTTAGGAAAAAAAGCAAGAGATCATGATTATATCCAGAATTCACCGATTACCTTGCTATTCTTAATTCTTTCACAACCGTTGAATGACACCAATTGTGCCTAAATTACCTATGTAATTTTCATCAAAAATTTAAGAGTGGCAAAAACTCACGATTGAGAGATTTGGTGAATCGGCAAAATTAGTCTGAATTTCATTACAATAATAAACAGCACTGTTAGAAATTGTGCCGAAAGTTACTTCTGAAAAATTTATTAAAATTAAAGAAAAAATCAAATGGAAATGAAATTAGTGCCATTGAGAAGCTAATTTCCTGATTTTTAAGAAAATGTAAAAATAATATATATGCCATAATACACTCTGAAATTATTGCAGAAAAACATAAAAATTTAGATAAAAATCTAATTAAGATTTTGAAATATCTTTTCTTAGTGAGCACTGACTACCCGAAAGGTAACTACCAGCCAAACTTCAAGGTCTTGAGGTTTGGGAAACTTTTTGATGAGTCAGACAATGATATCTGCCTTTCATAAAGACAGACGTGGAAAGATATGAATAGATAAAAACATCTGCAGCTGCATACCTGCCAACATTGGAAAGGTGGCAGTCCATGGCAGAAGATCTACGAGGGTGGCAGACGTGCGCACACACACGGAAACAGACGTGTCAAAATTATGAATTTATGATCATTTATACATTTCATAATATTTTAATTACTTTTTTTTAAATATCTTATCTGGATAAATAATACAACATATATTATTTATCCAGATAAGATATTTAAAAAAAATGTATATATCAGACATGACACAGGCTTGGAACAAAAAAAGCTGAACTTCATAAATGCGGAATCGTATAAAACGTAAACACCGAGAAGTAAAATAAATATGATTTAATTGAACATTAAATGAATAAATTTATACAAAAAGTGCTTGAGATATTAAAAATATTGTAAAATTATTATTTAAAAGAAAATTAATTCGTGAAAAATGAGTTACGTATAAAGTTTTGTTAAAATAAAACTATGGTAAAAATTATCTCACTAAAAAATACGACCATGTAAAAACTCTTTTTGATTATACATAATTATCAAGACTTTTGTTTCTCATTTTTTGAGCTAACAGTTCAAGTTTTCTTTTATGCTCCAGCCTGATATTTTCCCCCATTTTCTAAAGTTTTGCTCTCTTTGTTTTTTTTTTTACATTTTTTTTCTCATAGCTATTTTCGTACTATCAAGTTCGTCCTAGTACACCATTTGCCTGATAACCTTAAATTTTTGCAGGTTACTATCACTAGCATCACACAAAACAATCTTTTTTCTAAAATATTCAAAAGCAGACTGCTTTTTGCTCATCATTTTGTATTTAACACTCTAAATTGAAGAATATGTTTCAATATACATTCTTCCCGATCTTTATCTATCAAATCTGACATTTTCAATGTGCACACGGCGCAGTTTTTGTTTGCGTGCTATTCATGTCTTTTGTGAGCGCACACCCCTTTCCCCAAAGCATTACCAAAACTTTTATGCAAATTTACATCGATCCCAAGAATGACAAAATTCGTTGCCGAAAACGCTAAAATCAGCGTTTCCGCACTAATGTGTCATGTCTGTGTTTATGGAAAAATGTTAAGGAACGAAAACTTAAAAAAAAAAAAAACAAACGAAATAACTAACAAAAATGAAGAAACGAATGTTATAAAGAAATCGAATATAAAATGGCTTTCTTCGCGGAGAGTTAACAATCTTTTTTTCCCTCGAAATTCGGATCAGAAGAAATTCGTGGAAGATTTTCTTTCATCCAATCAGAATTCGGAATGAATTCTGATTGGATGGAACGAAAGACGATTGGACGAAAGAAAAGAATACAACCTTCAGGCATTCCTTCCAATGCTAAACTTTGACCCCAAAGCGCGGCAAAACATCGATACATAACTCGGACGCTGAGCGGATTTCGACAGGATTACGCAATATTTTATGAATTTCAAACTCTTTCGCTTTAGCGCCATACGCAAAATTTTCACATGGTGCACAGTTTCTGTTTGTGTGAGAACCCCCCCAACACATTAACAAAAATTTTAAAGCAGATTTGCATCAATCCCAAGAATGATTAAATTCGATGCCGAAAAAGCGGAAATCCGCGTTTCCGCGGAAATGTGTCATGTCTGATATATATATATATATACAGTCAAACCCCATTAACACGAAATCAGCGGGACCATAAAAAATTTTTGTGTTAAACATTAAAATAGCGGTGCCATAACCAAGCATAGCAATTACCAAGCTATTAAATAAAAGATAAAATAATACAGTTTTCAGAAATCTGAAAAGAATAAAAGTTTTAATTTTAGAGAAGAATTAAGCATATTGTATGTAATATATCAAATAATAAATTTATTTACCTGTTACTCAAGGTTTTAAAATGTCAGTTATTAACTTTTGCTTCAATTTTTAAAGACAAAATTTTTTCAGAAAGGCATCCAACCTTTCTAAATTATCCAATGCATTCGATATTCTGTTCCATAAGAAAATGATACACTTTTTCATTGCAATTGCCTTCTTCCTTTGCATTCTACTCCAAGAAAGTCATTTTCTCTTCTGTCCTTTCCCGTTCCCGAACTAAGAAACAAAAGGGTGGGAACGGTAGGAATGTGATTCTTGCGAGTAAGAAACTCTTGCTTTATCCACCATGAACAATTTTCCCATTCACAATGATGAATGCAGGGCTGCCGAGAGCCAGGCCAAAGTACTGGCACGAGGACCCCACAGACACCCAACACTTCCTCTATAAAATCCCTCCCCGCCCAGCCCACATGCCCCTCCTGCCCCCTCTTTCGGGGTTCTGGATGAATGGAAAATCAAAGAAGTTTCAAAATACAAACTTGATGCTGAAAACTTTTGTAAAAGAACGGATTTTGACTTTGAAAGAATATTTTCTTTTCTTCTTAAGAGATATTTCACATTTTGTGTTTTTGTGTTAAAGGAATGAATTAACACTACTCTCCATACTTGATCAACGGGGTACAATATTTAATTCATGTTAAGCAAATTTTGCGATAAGCGATTTCAAGTTAACAGGGCTTGACTGTGCATATATACAATATGTATATATGTATATCACTATTATTAGAAGAATTAGAAATAATTATATGACATTTTTCAAAAACATAAAATGTGCGAAAAAAATTTGGATCGTCATGTCATCAAGGAATATAATTCAAACAATTGCACGCAAGGGGGGGGGGGACTCTTTTCCATAGAAATTTTAATTTTATCCGTAGTTTGCGAAAAAATTTATAAAATCTGTAATAACTACGGAGGATCCACAGCAGTTGGCATGTATGCAGCTGAAAAGGGCAATAGATCTTATCTTCTAGTGCCTTGAAAAGGATAAAAAGAACTTTCCTGTTTCTCAGTCAGAATTTCCATTTTACAAAGGCATTTTTGAGATTTCACCCACCTATAGTCCATCAAATACATAACTAAACTTACTGTGAACCAAGAATTGTTTAGCAAAAATTGAAACTTTTATCTTAATTTCAAGAATGAAATTTTTTTCACAAGTGTTAACCTGCTATCACACACATGGGGTCTTTTTTAACTTCTCTTTAGTTAAAAAATGTTTAGGAATTTCCTGAAACCTACAGTTGTTTCTTCTTGTACCATCACTTACAGTTTAGATGCAGAGAATGAGGGAAACAAACAGGGGATTCATTTTTTACTGAGAGTGTGCTAGCATTTCAGATTCATTTAATGCTATGGGCTCTGGAAGAAAATGTGAATTATGTGTAAAATATTGATCTTTTTCAATAATTTAAATAAGAAAAAATATTACTAATATTTTATATCATTGCCTTACACTCTTTTGGTAGATATGTCGGCGTGGGCAAACAATTAAATATAAGTTTTATATGAATGGGGTGGGTAAAAAAGAAATGAATGTAAAAAAAATTATGAAAAAATAGACACAAGTTATACTTCCCTTATTCTTCTTGAAAATGCATATCTCTGAAATACAAATTATACGCACAAAAAGATATTCAAATATTTTTAAAAAGAAAAGGCAACTTGGTTTTAGGTAAGAAGAGCCAATAAAATAAGAGGTAACAATTTAGGGTCGAAATGACCCTGCACTTGTGTTAATGTTCAAAAATGGCTACATGCGATGAATGATTAAAAGTATACAGAACATGCAATCTATTTAATTTCACAAGAGACAAACACATGTTTAACATTTTTGATCATCACTTAACACATTCATAAAACTAACATTCATAAAAGATACAAATTAGAGAATATTAAAAAAAAACTTTCTTTATATCCAATCCCTGAAACAGTTTTCAAGACTACTTAGTTGAAACATACAATAAAAAACAACTATTGTTAGAAATTGTATTGTCATAACTATAGTACTTATATTAATAAAAGTGTGTGGTACACAAAAATGAATGCAAACTAAAAAAATAATATGTTACCTGTAATTCCCAAAATTTAGCTATTTGATCTAGAAAGTTCAATTTCACTCTTGTAGTCGCCTGAAAAACAACACGAATGCAGCATTTTAATTCATTTCATTAATAACTAGTATTAAAAATATACTGCCATAATAAAAATTGGTGCTTTTCTGTCAGCTGGACAGTAGCAAAAACATTTGCTAAATGTCTTAATTCTCCACTAGCACAACAGTAATCAAAATTGCACCCCCTTTTCCCAACTTTGTATCATAAAATGGTACTTCCTCATCATAGTGGCCCCCCCGAGATTTCTTGGCAAACTTTAAATTAAGCCAAGCAGATGGCAGCTATTGTTTCGCCATGATGACATTTTGGCGAATAATTGGTGGTTGCATACGGAGACCACTGTAACAAGGAAGTATCCAAAACCTGTGGTTCACAGAATAAGGAAGTATCTAAAACCTGTGGTTCACAGAATAAGGAAGTATCTAAAACCTGTGGTTCACAGAATAAGGTTGCCATATTTGAGGTTGTATTTGTACACAATTTTGAGGTATCTACACTAACAGAAAAAGGAATTTCACACTGCCATTTACACTTGGTGACAACTGTTACTAAATAAATGAAAAGAACCGTTGAATTTACTGTTTCACTAGCCATCTTTGGCAACCAGCATGCTCACTCAGATGGGCTTTTCTGGTTGTTAAACTTTTAATATGTAACGCATAACTATTCAAAATTTCACCTTTGTTGTTTCAATAAGCCTGAAATATATAAATTTAATGGAAACTGAAAGTTAAGTGAAAATGAATTACCTTTTCTATGCCTGATTTCAAAATAAGGCATTTTCATATTACGTATGATATTTGAATTATGTAAGCAAAAATAACAAATTACACCTACAGGACCACTTTCGAAATTATCTGTAGATTTGTTTCACTAAAAAAAAGTACGAAATCAACTTTTTCTCAAAGATGGGAACATTCTAAATCAATGAGATTGAAGGGGAAATTTTTCAGCCATATCAAAGTTTAATCAATCTGAGCTTTCAAACATAAAATTCGTAATAAAGTTCAACAACTTACCTCCAATTCATTCAGTCGTTGCATACGAGGTGTAAATCTGAAATTGTCGACATCTACAGCAAATGGTGGTTGCCATTCCTGGAAGTATATCAAATAAATAGAAACTACTTCATAATATAATACAACTTTTGTTTATAAATTTTTCATTTAGTTTTTTTTTATAATGAAATTTTAATTACAAGTAAAATTTAAATACATAAAAAATTTTAATACAATCTGCATTGGTAATTCAGAGTAAGTACAATAAAATATACTCTACTAAAATGATGATATTCTGATCATTATATTGTTCAATGATTATAAATTTGGAACAGGGAATAAAACAGGTATTTCAAAGTAGAATAAATTAAGAATGCATAGCATATTCAAATTTTTTTATAGTCACTGAAATATGGGAGAAACATTCTATATATATTTCTAAGAAGCAATTAGTGAAAATTGGAAAGTTGGGGAAAAGTGTCCATGAAAGGGCCTGCAACTATGGCAGTCAAGTTTTGGTACTTATGTATTATATCAGCCCCCGAGCTTACCCTAAGCAGCTTGCAGTATGATTTTGCTATGATGGTGTTTTAGCTAGATTTGCCGACTCCTTATGGACGCCATTATAACACATAAATAAGGAAGTTTTCTACCATAGTTTTCCTTACGTTTCCCCTGAAGTCTGTAAATAGTGTTAGATTATTGATAATATTAAATATCACAAGCAAATTTTTTTTTTTAATCCCCATCGGCTAGCCGGAAGGCAAAGGTACATTTTTTTTCAGTCCGGAGATATAAGGAAAAGAACATTTCAACCGATATTTTCATAAGGATTAGAGTTGCAAGAATGAAAGAGAGTGGAAGAGACTGCAAATGATGAGAGCTTTCCAACAAGGGGTAATATGCACAGGTTAAAAGGAACTTTAAGTTGGGGGGGGGGGGGCAGGGGAGTGAAAATCACTTTTCAGCTCATAACTTCTAAGCAATTGTAACTATCAAAAAAGTTTAAATGCAAGAATTGTTTGTTATGATAAGGTAATAATTCACCCAATTTAATTTTCTTTCTATTTTCAATCATAAAGGAATTATAGAGAAATTAAAGTTTCAATCCACACCACCATTTCCACCCCCTTTGAGCTGGATAGCCCATCTACGAACTCTGACCGAAATTTTCACTATCCTTGCAACATATCCCACGCTGGTTAAAATCAAATCAAAATTATACCAGTTATCATGTTCACAAAATAACATGGAACATGGGCAAAAGCGTTTATATATATATATATATATATATATATAACGCTTTTTAACAAAGGGTGGTTTTGGGTTCTTGGGGTCATGATCAGTCAAGATCTACAGAAATTTTCCGTAAGTCATGTCATGAGAACCATTGCAATAGGTAGACTTCCTAAACGGAATCTACCTAATTAGTGATTTAGTTTGCAGACTGAAAAAAAGTCGAGGGTGCTGCAATTCGAGAGTGAATATACATTAGCCTTCCACCTCCTGTATATAAGAAACAAAAAAAAACAGTCACAAATTAAAAGTATATTGTGAAAACTAAGGACCAACAATCAGTGTACTTGGTCTTATCTATCCCAGAGCAACTTTGGAAACTGAAAAAATTATAATTACAAATTAAGGAAAAATATAGGGGACAGTGGGGTAAAACCGGGTACCCTTGATTCTGGCGCTATCATTTTTCCTATCTAACAGACAGAGACTGAATGACACTCTAATAGTCAAGAAAGAGGAACAGTCATAGCGGCATGTTGTAGCTGCTGAATTCATTGCATCTGTGAAGGTTTATTTGTTTTAAGATATCAACTCTTTTAATATTCGTTTAACTTTAAACTATCCCTACTTAATAATCATTACAGTTATAAAAATTATATTTAGTCCAGCTTATTATACATTTACTAAGGATTTATACCCTATCAAACGATAAGGACTTACTCCAATAATTCAATAATTGCACGGTTCTAAGGTAAGTGCTCCAGTAGTGGGCCACTTGAATTTTTAAGTTGAAAAACAAGAAATTCCAACATTCCAATGAAATAAAAGATCTACCTCTGGTAGGCTGAAACCCGTATCAACTAACTACCAAAGGCACAGCCTTTATTTCCTGTTTAGTTAGGAGATAGAAAGTTTGTTGCTGAAGTTGATCTCTGAGAGAAGCATTTTTAGCTTATTCTTAGTGATTTCCTTAAGAGGTAACGCTTCATTCAACTATTTTTTTAGTATACATTCTATTTGTTTTTAAAATGAATTGTTATTGATATTATTTGATTATATAATAAATGTATTATAAACTATCTTTAAATTAAATAATATTGATAATTTATGGATAGTGAAGGGTGGCCCACTTTTGGATCAATGTTTTACTAAATGCTCCAGTAGTGGGCCTAGGGAGGCCAGTACTGGAGAACATGCTTTCTCTCAAATAGACTGCTTTGTGATGTTTAATAAGAAGGTTATATCTTGTCAAGTCTTTTTATTTAATTAGATTTGCTTTATTTTTATCATAACCAATAGTGGGCCACATGGCCCACTTCTGATACACTAATGGAACATTCTGACCAAATACTTAAATAATAAATATTTTATAGTACTGTTGAGGAAAAGACTAATATTCAAGAATTAGTTGGGCTCTGTAACGAAGCAGACAATAATAACTATCGCATTGCTAGACCATCGAAAAATATTCTATCACCATTTAAAAGGGCTCTTTTCTGGCTGCAGAGGGAAGATGATAAAAGAAAAAAAAGATTTATTCAGCATAAAATATCAAGATTTAATATCCATAATGCCCCAAACAGAACTTAAAATGAAAGATCGATAATTAGCATATACCTTTAATAAAAAAATTGGCTGTTAGAGAAAAAATGTAAATCTCATGTGATTAGAATCTATAAATAAAATATTTCACCAGTATCAAGCCATTTTTATTGCATTTTTTATAGTGTATAATGTTAATATATTGTTATTATTACTATATATAATGATTTTATTCATTTTTCTTTGGCACAATTGACAAATCTGGGTGGCCCACTTTTGGTATGCCCACTACTGGTACATCAAAAGTTTGCTATGCCCACTTTTGGAGCATAGGAATGATCTACGTTTTTAATTTTTAAAAAATTATATTACAATTATTTGATATTTCAGGTGATTATAGTTTTAGATAAAAGTTTGAACAACCACAAAAAAATACAGATTAGTGAAATTTCTCAAAAGTTTAGATGATAATTGAGGAAATACCCTTAAGTGGCCCACTACTGGAGCATTTACCTTACTTCGTTTTATTATAACCTCTGCACTCGGGATAAAACCGGGTACTCCAAGTAGCATAAGACAAGGACAGACAGTTTTGACGATTCATCCAATGAAGAGGATAAAAACACATCAGATGTTGACTGTATTTTTAAATTTAAATAAAGAATAAGGGTTAATCCAATGTAAAAACTGTCTTATCTGTGCCCACGAAAGCTGCAGTTGCAAGGAGGAATAAGGCAACTGCTTTATAAGTGAATTTTGTAACTAATATTCTTAAATTGTCATATAAAATTAAAATGATTGCAACTTTTCCACTGAAAATCGAGTTCTCCTAATTTCCCATAATGCTAACATGTGTACATGGTTATCCTTTGTTCAATAAGTTCAAGCCTTGTGTCCCCAGTGATTGTAAATGAATAATTTTTTAAAGCCCAATATTTATTCGAGGATTTTACTACTGTACCATATTTTACTACTGTACCAGACGAAAATTTGAAATATTATTCATGGTGCAAGTATATGAGGAAGATTCTCTCTAAAAAAAATTTTGTTTTTAACCAAATAGTCAAAAAAAAAGTCTTGACTTTGTCCATGTCATCAAACCCATGATGTTTTGGAAAAACATATTTTCTGATAAAAACAAGTTTAATAATTTTAGTTCAAATAGAGGAAAAAACCATACGGCAAAAGTTAAATACTTTCCTCGACGTAAAAAAATAAAGACCAATGATGAAATTAAAGATCATGTTGGTAACCATTTGAAGATGTATACAGTGAAACCTCGTTTAAAGAGTACCTCTCCTAAGGAGTAATTCACATAACGAGCAAAATAAATTGGAAAAATTATTCACTTAACGAGCGATGTTTCGCATAACGAGTGGCGAAAAGACAGGAAGTCCTGAATTGTGTACCTGTTACATGAGTGCTTGTGTAGCAGTCATTCCACAAGCATCTTAGTGTCGCTTGTGCTCACTTGGGTTCAGAAACATTATTTGTGATTTGTGTAAGTGCAAGACTTAGTGAAATAACCCTTGTTAAAATATCCTTGAAGAAAAAGCTTCAGGAAGACAGCCACAAGAGAAGAAAAATAACTGTAGAAATGAAACTCAAAATCAGTGAAAAGTGAAAATGAGGTGCGAGCATGGCAGATCTAGCATGCACATGCATGTACAATCGGTCGACATCAATGATTTGTACTATCCTCAAAAACAAAGACATGAATGTAGAGATATATGCTTCAAAGGGAGTGACAAGAGCAACAGTTATGTATTCTCAATTGAAAATTGGCTTCTCAATATGGATAAACGAAAAGCAATTGCAAGATAATAAGATAAAATTATTAAAGAGAATATCATTTGTGAGAAGATGAAGTGTTAGCAAAAGCAAATGTCTCTAGACAGCTTTCAAGTAAAAAATAACTAAGTATAATAAATAATAAACTATTATTCCAATGTTTTAGTTTTCTGCAAATCCAATTCAGATTCCAGGCTGGTTCATTCTATGATAGAAGAAAAGATGAAGATGATTCACTCTCCTTAACAAATTTATAAAAATTTTCTTTGAATAATTATTATACATAAAATGTTTTGAGTATTAATATCTTTGTGGAACACATAATTGTATTTTAAATTAATTCATATGGGAAAAATTGTTTCACATTATGAGTAAGCTGATGCAATAAATTATGCTCGTTAAGCGAGATTCCACTGTATCTTACAATGGAGTAACAGAAATAGTCCTTATTTCAGGTAATGTGAATTGATGATAAATACTATTTTCAACAAGCCAACGATTATAAACACACAGTCAACATTATGAGGATATGACTGCTTCATCATAGATCTATTGAGTAGATCCTATGTGTGATACAATTTAGATATATAAGTATTTTCTATATTTCTGAGTATAAGCCGAGAATTTTTGGCCAAATTTCCAAAGCTAAAGTGGGGGGGTCAGCTTATATACAGACCTTGCTTATCTAGCAAAAAAAGTAGGTGTTTCTCCATTACCCGGGTGTGATGTAAAGTACCAAAACAACATGGTACCTGAAAATAATGATGGAATACATAATAATTAGCACACAAAATGTTTTAATGAAATCTTAGAAAAATTATACAAAAAGAAATCCATGTGACGAGATTCTCCTCCATGGCAGAAACATAGGTCTACGACCACGCAATGCCCTTTTTAATTTTGGCATGTAAGCTAATTCTAGACGTTTCTTTCGCCACTCTCGAACTTGCCTTTCGTTCACTTTGAAATGTCGAGCAGCCATACTATTGTTAGAAATTTTCGTCAAACGTGATGAAACTTGCAGCTTAAAACTTGCCGTATAACGATTTCCTCTGTCAGTTCAACTTTCAGATAAAAAAATAAAATGGTACAGAAAACTACACTATCATATGTCCGTATACAAGCACAGAATGACAACAAATAAATGGGGAAAATGTGCTTGCTTCATATAGGGTTACCAGAGTTAAAACTATCGTCATTAGCGCCTGGCTATTGGCTGGAGTCGTTGACCCAGCTTCATGGCAAAATGTTTGAACATTACAGGATTTTTTTTTTCGACTTATATACGGGTTTTGAATTTTGGCCAAATTTCCAAAGCTAAAGTAAGGGGGTCGGTTTAAACACGGATCAGCTTATATTCAGAAATATATGGTAAAAGATAACTTTCTAACATAACTAAAGGCTAAAATGAGAATAAAAACTTGTTATAGAATAATGGGATCAATGGCCTGATAATTACAAGCCCCAAACTAAAGCAAAGGGTAAGCATACCAAATATAAGTAGTATTTTATGATGTTAAAAATTGCCTTAATGGTAAACCTGGAGTCTATGGTGCTGGCCTGCTTCTCGCCAAGTTTTCTTGGCACAATTTCATTTGCCATTGCCAAATACCGTTTTGGATGTGCAGTACGCTTTTTATTGCTCTCTTGTGCATACGTCACCTGAAAAGGAGAGATTGAGCACGCAATGCCTGCGGCATTTCAAGTGTGTGCTGGGCAAATTTTTTAACTTAAAAAAACATCAGCGGCTTCGCTTTCAGCACAGCAGGAAACTAGTAGCTCCGCTTTTTCATTGAATGTTAAGAATTCAGATTTTTTAAAAAAATTTCTGAAAATGAGAATTTCAACACACATTTCTTGCAGCATTTCCAGCGTGTACAGGGCAAATGTTTTCAACTTAAAAAAACATCAGCGTCTTCGCTTTCAGCATAGCGGAATATTCATAGTTTCGCTCATTCATTGAGGAACAAAACACAAAGAATAACATACATGGTACTGAACCAATATTCAATCTGAAGAATTCCAAACTAAGTTTTATTCAAATTCTAATTTACCGACCAACCACATCTTACAGTTGAACAAAACAGTCCAATTGAAACGAGGCACAATTGATGCTCAAAACACCAATGAAAAGAGCAATTTCAGTGCATGCACGCATGATACTCATTAAAAATATCATTGTAAAACCAAAACAAATGTTCTCTCATCTCCGTTCTTGGCGGCAAAGATTTGGCGATCCTAAGAGGAATGAAGTAGGTGGGCACGGTAGACTCCACATTAACCCCTTAATTTTTTTATTATAATTGCTAGACTGCCAATAATTTTTGGCTTCACAAATTTTTCATTTTTTATGTTTAAAATTTTTAATGAAAATATCAAATCTGTACTTATTTTTTATACACTTATATACTTATAAATATATTTTTATATTCTTCATTTGCAGTTTAACTTAGGTCTATTCATTTATGTTGCGAGTAAAAAAACATGGTATACAAATACAGTTATTACTCGCAATTCCCTCACAAATGATGGATCTATATTTGTCTTTTAGAACAGCAGATTTTATGTATGAACCTGGAATGTTTAGTAGATAAATAGAAGCCTTGTAATGACATTCATTATCAACAGCAAAAGTTTGTAGAAACTCATATGAATTATCAAAAAAATTCTCCTTAGAAGTATCCTAACAGTTCATCAGTACAGTAATAAAATAAAAACTGGAAAACTAATTCCTAAAGATAATGCAATGAGCCTTTACAGTAAGTTAAGGCAACAGTACGTTTCCAAGAGCAAAATATCTGAGCAGGGAGCAATTCGATAATTCAATAAAATTTATGAAGAATAAAAATTTAAAAATTAAAATTATACACAAATTAAAATAATGAATTAAAAATTATGAAGTTAGATTAAAGTAATTTAAAAATCACAGTTAATAGCCACTTGGATTTCAAATTTCCAGAGATAAACCTAGAGTTCAAAACAATATTGTAAAAGCAGATAAAATTTATATTAGAGAATATTCATGAGAAGATTCAATGTTATAAACTATTTGGAACCAAATTACATATAAAGATGAATTTCCACTTTATTTATTGGCATTGTCATAATATTCATATGGAATGTTTGTGAAACTGCATTCCCTATTCTTTTTTTAAATGTAACTAGTTAAGAACACCTATTCATTTATAATTACTACTGTGACTGTTCAATGCAAAATGAAACAGAATAAATATCCAAGGACCTATATATTCCATTTTCATTGAAATGAACCTGTTCCAAAGTTCATTATTTAATATTTAAAATATATATATATAGAAAATCTCTAATTCTAAGTGTAAATATTTTCAGTTATCACAAAATTAATTTTGGTTGTAAAATTATGACTTCAGTGTGAAAAAAAATACTCCAAAAATGTCCGGTTAAATCATTCGAATATGGAAACATAAGGCTAAAAATAACAATAGAACTTTTGAAAAAATTTATAAAACCATTAACCTATCAAATGCGATAAAATGTACATACAAATGGCTCTAAAATCTCAAAAAACTTCAAATAAACTTACTGGAGGTGGTTTTATTTTACATATGCCCGTTTTTTCAGCTGCAGGACGTATCTTTGCTATATAGGCTAGAGGATCTTTAAACTCTTCGACTGTAGGTTCGAATACGGGGGCCTCTGGAGGAGGTACAAACTCGAAATCCACAGCATTCATCTCACAAAACAATTAATGAAAGCTTGAACATAATTTTCGTCACAAAATCAATGTTTCCTAATTTTCAATCATCAATGACTGTCCATTCTAAACACAAACACTGGATCTGCCATGAACAGAACACCACACAACAAAACACAGTACGGTACGGACAGCTAGATCTCGTGAGATTCTCGAGAATCGGTTCACATTCCATCGGTTCATAAATT
>BGPR01010860.1:489-16043 GCA_013235015.1 Araneus ventricosus | reverse complement strand
TTTTTTTTATTTAATGTTTTGTGTTGTTTTGTTTGATTTTTCGCGCTAATTTCTCAATAGAATGGTTTCAAATAACTGTACGACAAAAATAGATACACCATCGGAAAGAGCGAACGATTTCCGTTCTAATGAAGTTAGTTTTGAATTTCTAACGCAATTTACTGAATTTTGAGAAATTTTTAAAAAATACCCAGTTTTGGCATCAAGATGTTAGTTTTGATTTTAAATTTGTTGCATCCGACTTTCTAATAACACTATTATTTTCAATTTTTTTCAGCTTATAACTAGAACGGTTCTCTTTGATTTAAAACAAGAACGGTTAAAATATCTTTTCCCGTTTTTTTTAAATTAAATTATTCCTAGGCAGATGAAAGTTATTTTTGTCGAGCGAAATTTCTTCAGCGACAGTCTTTCGGAACGCAGCTTTCAATTTGATTGGATGAACGGTCAGGTGACGTCATAACCTTCGGAGCTTTTTGTCATGTTCTAAGAATTTTTTTTCATTTTGTTGAAGTCCTGATTCCACGGGCAACAATTTTTTTATATTGTTTTGGATTAATGCACTCTGTACTGTTTTTCTACATGTTATTATCGCGGAAAAAATAAGCCGGAAAATCTATAATGTGTATTTTTTGTTTTGAAAACTTTTTCGTGTCATTGTGGGCGATTTTTTTTTTTTATTTTGTTGAAGTCCTGATTCCACGGGCATCGCCGTGCGCGTACTGCTAGTGATCAATAATTTCCGAGAAATTTTAAATTATATTAATCATATATTTCAAATTAATTTCCGTTTTTTAATAGAAGGTAGTAAATCACGTCAGTGGTATATCGTGCGCGTGATATAGTTTGGACGCCACGTTGTATCTCATTATTTATTGCAACCGTGATGATATAATTTGGTAATATTTTTTGGCAACGTTTGACAAGCAGAGAAGTGCTTTGTTTTGATTAGAATTTCGAAAAAGAATTCCTTTGAAATTTTAACTTACTTTTGACAAGCTGAGAATTTCATGGTTATTGAATTACAATAAAATTATTAAACAACGAAAAATACTTCATCCGAAATGTTGTTAACCAAGAGGTTTTTTGAATAAAGATATATGTAAATAAAAAAATATTTCCTGTCATAAAACATATGTTTATTTTGTTTTTCAATCAATGTTAAACATTTCTTTCGCATATATATCTATTTAAACACGTCAAATTTGATGGGAAATCTCTCGAATGAAGAGGTAATTTGCACCCGTCATACCATGACGGGTGATTTTCTAGTCTCTAATAATAATAAAAGAGTGCGTATTGGTTCTCTGCAGGGCAAACTGCTGGAGCTAAAGCTACGAAATTCGGCACAAACCTACTTTGGAGGGTGAGAATGTGCACCTCGGAGCCCTTTTTAAAAATTATAATTAATTAAAAATTTAGCTCAATTTTGGTGTTTTCCATTAATAACTTCTGAAAATATTACAGCAGGAACATCATTTTTACGTCGAAAGTTCAAAAAATTACCTTCTCAACGATTTCAATTACGTTGCAGCACAAGTTTTCCTCTAATTTTAATAAATTTTTACAAATGTTTTTGGCATATTTTACAACAATACTTTTCATTGTTGCAACGCAATTCAAACCGTTTTCATTGTTTAAACAAATATTTAATTGTGTGTTTCTTTTTCATTGTTGAAAGATGAGGTAATATCCTAATACATTTTGCTTTCATATTTAATTTCATCAAAATTTTTGTGTTATCTGTAAACCAAGCTCTCTGAAATAATATGAATGTTAAGAAATATATCCATTAACCTGAATGATTGTGGTTGCTATCTTTTCATTCTTTTCTGGCATGTTTTAATCCAGCTATCATGCCGCTGGTCATAAAATTCGCTGCGTCATTTTAATGCTGAAATCAACTGCAGATTTTAAAAGAGGAATAAGAAAGTGAAAGTACCGACAAGATGGTATTAGAGGTTACATGACATGGTCAGTTATTTGACTCCATTAGGAACATTTATGTAGACAATGAACAGAAGAGGTCCAAGGTCACTAATAGAACATAGGTTAAATATCTATCACAATCTAAAGTTTAAAATTACGTTGTTAGGAGAACCATGAATATAAAATGATGCAATATTCAATTGAAATCGTATTCACTCCGAACAAACTAGTCGCCGAAGGCGGCTAGTTTAAAATAATTGGCAAAACCAGTGGACCAGTCTCCCAGTACCAATCACTGGACCGATGTCGGTATTTTATTTCATGACGTTTAGATATGCCATCAATGACCTCCTGCCATTCACCACCTTCCATTTTCGAAATATATTGCGACATAAAACTTGGGCAGAGTCCCTCAGCCTCCACAACCACCAGTTCGCCACTTTATTTCACCAAATTGCATCAGTTAATATTACGAGCGAACAGTCGGTCGCTGAATGCGGCTACTCTATATATTTAAGAGCCAGTTTTTTTAAAAGTCAGGCAAATCGGGCAGTCTTGGATAGTTGACATTTTTGATTTTGTTGAAATTTTCAGGATATGTTCTTCATGTAAAACTATTAGACACGTGTTTTTTTATTTTTCCAAAAAAATTTTTCCCCTATAGTTTTGGGGGTCCAAAAGTGGATATCGTCCACTATTTTAAGAAAAACCTACCATTTTACAAAAGGCAATACTTTCTATGCCAAGAGTGAACCATGGCATTGGTAATTACTTTGTGTTCTTCTACTTCCACACTGACTGTTAGGACATAAAGACTTATAGTTGACTTTTGGTACCAAGGCCAAAGATCATTCAAAGTTCGGCGAAAAAAGGCTTTTTTCTGAAACTTTGACCGTCAAAATCTTCTTTTGCCAACAGCGAACCATAAAGGTATATATTTCAGAGAATACATACTAATGAGAAATACCGAGAAAGAACAAGACATGCGTGGTTGACTTTTGGAGCACAGAAATATTTGACCTTGAAATTGCGAAAAACACAAAATTGCGTGATTTTAGAGGTCATTCACTGCTTGTGCCAACATTGGCCAGGTATGAAATTAGCTGGAAAAGAAGCCTTAAGTATAGGAGAAACAAAATCAATTCACAGATCTATGGTAACTTTTTCAAGTTTTATAGAATGCGGCTCTATACTTTGTGCTGAACATGTGTTTTGTGGCACTTGTTGAAAAACATCGATTGCTTTTATTTCAATATTTATTACTATTTTATGTAAAAACATTACAGTTTTACATGAAGAACATATCCTAAAAATTTCAACAACATTAAAAATGTCAACTATCCAAACCTGCCCGATTCTTTAAAAAAAAAAAAAAAAAAAAAAAAAAAAAAACTGGCTATTAAAAAAATTTGAAAAACCAAAGGACACTTAATCCGTGTTCTTATAGTAGCTTTGCATCTGTTCTGCTCATTGTCTACATGAACGTCCCTAATGGAGTCGAGTAATTGCATTGATTGCAAGTCGTCGGCACCTTTCTTATTCCTTATGCAAAATACGCATTTGATTTCAGTATGAAAACAGCACGACACATTTTACGTCTTGCAGCATGTTGGCTGGATTAAAACATGCTGATAGAAATAATTGAAACACGTAATCATTGAGCTTACTAAATATAATTATTACCTTAGTTTACAGATTTCACAGAAAAATTGACGAAACAAAAAAGAAAGTAAGATCCATTAGGACATTACCTTAGCTTTCGATAATGGAAGTGAAACACGGAATTAAATATTATTTGTTTGAACACTGGCAACGGTTTGAATCAGATTGCGACAATGAAAAGTATTGTTTTAAATTATGCCTAAAAATATTTTTACAAATTTATTAAAATTAGAGAAAAAAATACAACTTCATTGATATCATTAAAAAAATGAGTTTTTAAATTTTCAGTTGGTGGCTGGTACTGATAAAAAATACTATTTTAAACTTGCACAATAAAAGTGAAGCATTCTGATTTGTTAACTATGCTTGCAAAGTGAGATGAATTGGTAAAATCGGTCCAATTGTTGAGACTGGGAACACAGTCAAGATTTCCCCTACTAGAGAATGTAAAATGAAGTAGTGTTTTTGCGATTTTTTGGAAAAATGAAGAATTGAGATGGACCATTTGCGATGTGTCCGTGTCGTGAAACTTTCATATAAATGAAAAATTGGCAGAAATCGATCCAGTGGTTGGGGGGGGGGGCTATCTCAGGTTTTCCATTGAGAATGTGCAGTGAAGTAGTGTTTTTCCGATATCTCTCGAAAATGGAGAGTGATGAGATAGCTTCGATGTGAAATAAATATTGTCAAAATCGGTCAATTGGTTAGGGCTGGGAATTGGTCCCTATAACAATTTGAAGTTTAAAATTGTTTTTTAAGGGGACTATGAAAATAAAATTATGCACAAGAAATTCAACTGAATTTATATTCCCGAAGAACAAGCTAGTCGAAGAGGGCGGTTAGTATGTAATGCACCGAAACCTCTCTGCAGTTGTCACCCAACCGTTGTTGTTGTTACTAATCCCTCTCTGTCTAGCGGCAGCTAGACACCATCCATGAGCCCACTCACCCTCAAGAAATCGAGAGCAAGCAAAGGATCCGGCTCGAAAGTCTCCCTAGATAGGCGAAGACAAGAGAGGATGTGCTCTGGGGACGCACTCGCTACTCCACACTTTGCGCAGACCGGAAAAACTTTGTTACCGTGGCTGAAGGAGCAACTCCTCAGGTGACCGCTGACAAATCTGGACAGCGCCGTCTGGTCTGCTCTGTCACAGGCAAGGCCAATGGAGCCACCAGGACTGCTCCGCTTATACCAATCATGGGATGGAGGGACCCTCCACGTCTTTAAATCTTTGTTTTTTCTGATGGAATAAATCTCGTCAAATGTTAAGGAGGGGGTTGAACACAAAGGTTCAGCCGTGCCCTGCTTCGCCAAATTGTCAGCAACCTTGTTTCCATAAATATCCACGTGGGAGGGTATCCATTGGAGGTGCACCTCATGATCCACGCCTATATGTCTAAGTAATTTGAGTATAGATATGCTAGTACGATCGCCCACGTTGTTCCAGTCTTTCAAGTGTTGTATCACCCAACCGTTCCAAGGAAAATTGGCCGCTCTCGAAGGTTATTATGTTTGGGAATGGGAGTATAAAATATTTAAATAAGACCTAATTCACCATTTTTGATAAATGTAATTTAAAAAATTATCCAAAGAAAAAAAGTACTTTATCCGAAAATTTCTCTCTGTTTAGATTTCTTTCTTTTCATTTTCAGAAAAAAGATAAAATTTGTGTCTGCTTAGGTCTTTCAGCTCTTTCGAAAAGTCCCTACAAAAACATACTTTTACTTTTCATCCAGCTTTAATAGTTTCAGAGATAATGGATGTCAAAGTCTGCCGCCATCTTGGATTTCATGCCCGTTTTTCATTTTTTTTTAATATCTCGAAATCTATTCAATTTTCAAATTATACATCATAATAAATTTGAAGAGCGTAAGATTCCCTACAAACGTTTGCTCTTGTTTTTCTTTTTGTTTCATAGTTTCCGTGATAATGAGTTTCAAAGTTTGTCGCCATCTTGGATTTTTGCCCCATTTTTGTGTGTGTTTGTGTTTTTTTTTTAAATCTCGAGAACTATTCAATTTTCAATTATACGTAACGCATCAAATCAAAGGCAACGAAATTATCTAATAATACTTGGTTTTATTATTATTTTTTAGCTTTAATAATTTTCGAGATAATTGGCCTTAAATCTCGCTAAAATCTTGGATTTCGTCAACCCGTCTTAATTTTTCTTGAATGTCTCAAAAACTATTAAATTTTAAAATACATAAAAGATACAGCTAATTAAGAGCGTAAAAGTCCCTAGAATTACCTGCTTGGCCTTTTCTTCTAGCTTTAATAGTTTCTGAGGAGATTTGCCCGAAATGGATGAATTTTTGTAAAAAAAACCTTAGTTCAGGATCTCAGTAGGGCATGGCAAACCAGTCAACAAAGAGTTTCAAGGGGAAAAAAATCACATAGCTTTGAAAATTGGTACAAATGTTCTCGAAGGGTTTATGATGAACATATTAAAAGTCCCCGGTCCTGGGGGTGAGATCGCGCCGCCATCTTGGATTTCATCTGCCCTTTTTTTAGTTTTTCTTGAATACCTCGAAAGCTATTCAATCTTCAAATTACATGTGATTTAACAAATTAAAGAGCGTAAAATTCCTTACTAATACATACTTTTATTTTTCTTCCAGCTTCAATACTTTAGGAGATAATGGGTCTCAAAGTTTGCCGCCATCTTGGATTTCCTTCCCTTTTTCAATTTCCCTTGAATATCTCGAAAACTAGTCAATATTCAAAGTACATACGATTCAACAAATTCAAGAGAGTACGATTCCCTACAAATGGTTATTTTAATTTTTCTTCAGGCTTTAATATTTTTTGAGATAATTGGTCTCAAAATGGATGAAGTCGTAAAAAATCTTAATTGATAGTACAGTAAACGAAGGTTTGAAGAAAAACAAAAAACGTATAGCTTTGAAAATTGGTAGAAATGTTCTCGAGAGGCTTCTGATGAATATACTGAAAGTCCCCGGGCCTGGGGGTGAGATCGCGCCGCCATCTTGGATTCCATCTCCCTTTTTAGTTTTTCTTGAATATCTCGATAACTATTCAATTTTCAAACTGCATGTGATATAACAAATTAAAGAGCGCAAAGTTCCCTAAAAATACATACTCTTATTTTTCTTCCAGCTTTAACAGTTTCCGAGATAATGAGTCTCAAAGTTTATCGCCAACTTGTATTTCACCCCCCTTTTTTAGTTTCTCTTGAATATTTAGAAATCGATTCAATGTTTTAATTTTATGTAATCAGCAAATTAAAGAGCGTAAAATTCCCTACAAACACATGCTTTTAATTCAGTTTTAATAATTTCTGAGATAATGGGTCTCAAAATTTGCCGCCATCTTGAATTTCATCCCCCTCTTTAGTTTTTCTTCAATACCTCGAAAACTATTTGACTTTCAAATTACATGCAATACAACAAAATAATGATCGTAAAATTCCTAACAAATGCATGCTTTTACTATTTTTCTAGCTTTAATAATATCCGAGATATTCAAGAAAAACTAAAAGGGGGGGGGAATAAAATCTAAGATGGCGGCAAATTTTTGAGACTATCTCAAACTATTAAAGCTGAAACAAAAATAAAAAGATACATTTGTTGGAATTACGATTTTTAATTTGCTGATTGCATAAAATTAGAAAATTGAATAGATTTCGAAATATTCAAGAAAAATTAAAAAAGGGGGATGAAATCCAAGATGGCTATAAACTTTGAGACCCATTATCTCGGAAACTATTACAGCTGGAAGAAAAACAAAGATATGTATTTGTAGGGAATTTTACGCTCTTTAATTTGTTAAACAAATTATACATAATTTGAAAACTAAATACTTTTCGAGATATTCAGGAAAAAATTTAAAAAAAAAAAAAAAAGTGTGTGTGTGTGTGGGGGGGGTGAAATCCAAGATGGCGGCGCGAGTTCACCCCCCCCCAGGACTGGGGACTTTTAGTATGTTCATCATAAGCCCCTCATGAACATGTGTATTAATTTTCAAAACTATATTATTTAATGTTTTTTCACCCCGATTTTGGACCTTCGTTTACTGGACTATTTAAGCAAATTGCAGCTATCAAAATACTTTCAATACAAAAATTATTCTTTATCATAAGGCAATAATTCGCCTAATTGGATTCTCTTTCCCCATAATTTCCTTATGTTTGAAAATAGAAACGAAAATTTCCACCCCTTTGAGCTGGATAGCCCATCTACGAACTCGGCTGAGACTTTTGCCATCTTTAAACATATCCCTCGCCGGTTACAATCTAATCAAAATTTCTAGTTATCGTGTTCCTAAGATAACATGGGTAAAGCCTTTAGTCAGGAGATATAAGGAAACGAACATTTTGCCCTCTATCTTAATAAGATTTAGAGATGCAAGAATGAAAGGGGGTGGAAGAGACTGCAGATGACGAGAGCTTTCGAACAAGGGGTAACATGCATAGGTTGAAAGGTACTTTAAGTTAGGAGAGGACAGGGAAATTACTTTTCAGCTCATAACTTCTAAGCAATTGCAGCTATCAAAAAGCTTTCAATAAGACGATAATTCGTCTAATTTGAATTTTTGTTCTATTTTCAATTTTAAAGGAATTATTGGGAAATTAAAATCCCCCCCCCCATTTCCACACCCTTTGAGCTGGATAGCCCATCTACAAACTCGGCCGAGATTTTCACAACATATCCCAGCAGGGTCTCTACTCAAAAAACTCCTCTCTCTGCTTTTCCAGACCAAAAGCAAAAAATTTCCATGTATCTTTTTTAATGGTTGAGAGAGTCACTCAAAAGCCATTTTATGCATACAAGGGGCAATAGTCGGGCAAATAATCAGATAAGTCCGAATTTGAAAGAAAAGAGGAATTTGCCACACGAGGGTCGTTCAATAAGTCCTTAGAAAAAGATAGAAAAATAAATTATTTTGGGTAGATTTTTAAAAATTTTTCAACATAATCTTCTTTTAGCTCGATACATTTTCCCCAGCATTTCTCTAATTTTTTAAAGCCATCTAAAAAATAGGATTTTGAAGGTCCTCAAAATAGGCATCTGTTTGGGCTCATTCGACGTGAATCGTTTTCCGCCAATCATTTTTTTCAAATTAAGAAATAAAAAAAAGTCACTGGGGGTCAAAAATCTGGTGAATAAGGTGGGTGTTGTAATAATTCGAACTTTAATTCCATAATTTTCGCCATTGAAACTGCACAGGTGTGCACAGCATTGTCTTGATGGAAGAGAATTTTTTTCTTTTCCAAATGAGGGCGTTTTTTCTTGATTTCTTCGCTCAACCGGTGCAATAATGGCGCATAATACTCTCCATTTATCGTTTGTCCTTTTCCCAAGTAATTGAAGTAAATGATTCCACATGCATCCCAAAAAACAGTGGCCATCACCTTGCCGGCTGATTTCACCGTCTTCGGAGCCAGGTCGCTTTTAAAAACAGGAGTGGCATTAAAGATACGACCTGCTGTATGGGGGGTGGGGGTGGGATGCAGTGAAATTTTCGCTATATCTTAATTTATCTACTTGTTGAATAACGGGGGGTACACAAATTTTCCCCGAAAGGGGAGAACAGCATCCTCGACAGGGAAGGGGGCCTGGCCCACTGTTTCGACTGTTCCTTTATCTCTGGAGTGTATCTATGTTTCGTCCACAGTTATGTATCGACGCAGAAACTCGTCGCTAAACTAGCCTCCGAACTGATCACACGATTGCGTTTGTTCTACATTGAGAGCAAACGTGGCACCCATCTTACTGAGATTTTTTTCACACCCAATTTTTCATGCAAAATTGAAAACAGTGTATCTTGGGATATGCCTGTGGCCTCAACTATTTCACGCACTTTGATTCGTCGATCACTCAAAGCCATATCGTGGACTTTGTTGATCATTTCGGAAGGAAGTCACTTCCACTGGATGGTTCTTCCTTTGCCGGGCTCTGGGAAGACTGGAATGTGTCGTAGTGAACAAAAGGTTGTATGGAGAACTGGTTTAAGGAAAGAAACCTTCTTTCTTCAAGCAGTCTCAAGTTGTAGTAAAAAAAAAGGGAAAAAAAAACAATTTAGGGGAATTTTTACAAAAATTTTTAAGAGAGAGAGAGAGAGAAAAAAAAAGGAAACTAAATCTTTTCAAACTGAATTTCTTTACTTAAGAAATTTTTCCAGGTTTTCACCAGAAAAATGTAAAGTTCCCTGACTTTTCCAGGTGAGTAGACACCCTTCCTGTCCCAGGCTGGTTAAAATGAAATCAAAATTACTCCAGTTATCATGCTCACAAGATAACACGAGCAAAAGTGTTATACAGACTGACCTCGAAAATCTGGAAACCTCCGAAAACCGGACGATTTTATCGATTTGTTTAAAATCGATAAAAATGATATAGAGGAAGTCATGTGCTGCGACTACGAATGGCCCGTTGTCAATCACATGACTGACATTGGAATAAAAATGGCTGATCTAAAAAGTGGCCACAATGAAAATGAATGTGACAGCGATAGTGAGGAAGAAGCTTCAACTGATGAAAAATCAGTTGCGTTGGACAATAAGCTAAAAAATATGAATAGTGTTATTAAAGGTTTGGAGGAAAGAAACATCGTAAGCAAGCATGATTTGCGGCTGCTTTACAAAGTAAAAGAAAAAAATTGTAACCATAAAATGAAATCTATGCAACAACTTTCAATTTTAGACATGTTTAAAAAATAAGTTAATAATTTTGTCTTCATTAAATATTTTTTATTTTTAAATTCTATTTTTTTTTTTTTTTTTTTGTCTTTGCATCATTTTTTAATATCTCTTTATGTTGTTATTGTTTAAAAAGTGTTTTTATATGGAGTGTTGAAATTGACATCAACGTGTAGATCAGCATACGTCTCGACTGGTTGCACAAACACCAGAGGTGTTACCAAGGTAACCATTTGCCGTTGCCTTGCGACTCCTGGGTCTGTTCTGAAGACGTCTGCACATGTGCGCTTAATTGTGACGTAACTTACCTACATGGTGACATCAGAACTTTGACATCTCTATTGGTTTAAGTAAGATATCTAAAATCCGGACCTTCCAAACCTCCAAGCAATCCGGATTTTCGAGGTTGTACTTGTATATATATATACATATAACCTTTTGAACAAAAGGTGGTTTTGGGTTCTAGGGGTCATGATCAGTGAAGTTCTACAGAAATTTTCCAGAAGTCATGTTGTGAGAACCATTACAACAGGTATAGTTCCTATAAAGGAATCGACCTAAAATTATATAAGGGTGCTAAGTAGTAGACTCCAGTCTCCATACTTCTTTCTATTCCCTATGCATCTGGAATACAGAACATTAATGTAGCAAGAAAATGGTACATGAAAAGTTTTAGAAATTTTTCAAAACATTTTCATCAACCATTTATTTATACACATATGCAAGTCATAAAATTAAACCAAAAATGACAGTGAATATGCACAGAAGAATTTCTTGCCAAAATTTCACATGTACTGAGGGATGATAATATGATCTTGATGCATTTTCAGCAAGCAAACTAGTGTATAAACACAAGTGCAGTACTTCCATCACAGTGTGAACTATGACACTATACATCCCTCTCACTGCTTGCGACACTGATGCTGTAAGTCTTTGCATTTTCTTCTCTATTTCTAAAAGCACCAAGATAACAATCCACTTCCAGTGGCCCCCCCCCCCCTTTCATACAGGGCAATTCAAAGATACAGGCTAATCAAAAGGATTGCCAAGATTACAAACGGTTGTAACTTCCTCGTCAATAACGACAGGATGAAAAATTTGATTGCAACACTTGAAGTTTTGCTTGTGTGACTACTCTTGGTCTCGTGGACATTCCATTTTGCTATTCATGTGAAGCATTCTCTGTCAGAATACTTCAAATGATAACGAAATGTTCATTAATTAAGTTCGCCGTTGCAGGCAAAATACTCAGGCATATCCTCATGAAATGAAAACAGAAGAAACAATGTCAGAAAGTTTAGATGGCCACACATACAATTTGCACATTTCACGCATTTAAATTTATTTTTCCTATGGACCCAAGATCCTGCATGTAATATCCCATAAGCCAGTAAAGATACAAGAATTTCTGAAGGCACTCGCAGAGAATGCACTAGCATGAATGCCGAAATACTGTGTCTGGTGTGTGAAATGAACTACTGATCGGATGCTGCTTGTGGGTGACCACACAGTAATTGAACCTACACCAGTGCAAGCAAACCTTGGGTAAGAAAATTTTTGTGGGTAGCTAAATTCAAAGAAATTTATTTCACAATAAAAAATGTAAGGCTTTTCTCCACAAAATGTGGTCTTGATCCCTTTGGGGATCGTGGAAAAATTTTACACAAGGTGAGGGGGTCGGAAAAGAAAATAGTTAGAGCACCGCTGATCTATACAAACAAAACATCAAGCTATTTTCTGTATTGAGTTAAAAAAATTTCTGCCAATCAATATTCACAAGGAAGTTATAACTGTTTGTAAAAAAGAGAAGTCATCTTGAATTACCCTGTGCTTAAAACTATATTTCGATTAAATTATAATCGAATAATATATTTGAACAAATGGTATTGCAGATGCAATATTTGTTATACTCTCATTCAATGTGGATGAAGACTATCCATGATTTAAAAAAAAAAAAAAAAACCTTTCCAGTGACAAAGGTGAGTTTACTAACACAACACATGAACTATTACAAAATATAACACGGATGACAAATATAATGATAGAAAAAAGCTTTGAAGGGATGAAAAAATCCATGAATATAATAGATGAAGTCCTTAGTACCATACAGATGCCGCACAGCACGTTCTGCTACCTGGAGTATGCTTTCACGATCCCCAGTTTTAGAATTTGTTCATATACTCTTCAATTAACAACACTGAGGACGCCATTCAGGGACAAATCCAGGTCTTGATATTTTGAAGCTTTTGTTTCTCTTCTTTCTAAGTGTTTCTGATACCCAAGGCCTGCTCGAGTTCCGCTCTTCGCTGGTTGACTTTTCCGTAGAAATATCGGCACACGGCCTCCTGTGCCCACGGTTGGTAATAGAAATCAGAACGTCTCTCTTCTTCTGGATTTCCGACGACGTCGGTCATGGTCTGGAGAGATAAAAGAACATTTGTATAGTTTGGGACAGAAAACGAATCAGTCAGCAAGAAATACAACTTTTACCAATGCACTCAATTTAATAATGCAGTTTTATTAAAATATGCAAAAGAAGAAAATATTTTTATTTTAATTATATTCCATTTTTTAGTGATTTATTTATTTTTTAATTGTGGTAAAATTCAAACTTTTTTAATAAAAATTAATTTTTAATTTGTTATAATAGTTTTTAATTTATAACACTTATTTAATAAATTTTTTCTCATATTCACCACCAGGTGAAACCTCTTGCACAGAATCAAAATTTAATTAACAGATAATTAAGTTCTTGAAATATTAAAATGTAGTATATTGTCACGGATAACACACAAGTGTTCAAGATTTTAAACTCTAGTGTGTCCAGAAGCAAGAACAAATAAATTACAAAATTCCATCTTTTACAAACAAGAAACAAATAAAAGAATGTAAAAAATCTGTAATTATACAGAAAATTGTTTCTCCCAAAATGCTGTGTTTATTGAAGTCCAAAAGACTAATATAACAAATTTAATTAATATTAATGAAACAGCATTCTAAATTAATACAGCAAAAGGCACCTATGGCATAATATGATCACCTCATAATTTGGCTTTGAAAAGTTACGTACACCAACATTTTGTCTTCATAGCAGCCTCCAAGACTGGCACACACCCTCCAAACTTCCATGCAACACCAGGCAGAAAAACAATTTGTGCAAGCTGCATTTCACATGAAATGCAAGAGGCTTTCCCCAACCATTCTGAACAAAGGATTGCTTTATTTATCTCTTTTGCACATTATGTGACTTTTCTCATGCAACATTACTGCCTAGAATAGTATTTTATCACACTGGTGTCGACACTGATTGCTCATTGGCCAAGCTGCATTTCACATGAAATGTAAGAGGCTTTCCCCAACCATTCGGAACAAAGGATTGCTTTATTTATATCTTTCGCACATTATGTGACTTTTCTCATGCAACCTTACTGCCTAGAATAGTATTTTATCACATTGGTGTCGACACTGATTGATCATTGGCCAAGCTGCATTTCACATGAAATGTAAGAGGCTTTCCCCAACCATTCTGAACCAAGGATTGCTTTATTTATCTCTTTTGCACATTATGTGACTTTTCTCATGCAACATTACTGCCTAGAATAGTATTTTATCTCACTGGTGTCGACACTGATTGATCATTGGCCAAGCTGCATTTCACATGAAATGCAAGAGGCTTTCCCCAACCATTCTGAACCAAGGATTGCTTTATATATCTCTTTTGCACATTATGTGACTTTTCTCATGCAACCTTACTGCCTAGAATAGTATTTTATCACACTGGTGTCGACACTGATTGCTCATTGGCTTTCCATGTGCTATTTCCAGTTTTGAGGAATGCAATGGCTATGTATTATGTCTCCTATGACTTTTTTTTTAAATACATTTTCTATGATATTGTAAACATTGCATACATTTATATATATATATATAGAACTACTATATTTAATATGTTTTATTCATTTTTTAAAGTACAGGTTGCAGTTTTGAAAATTTTTCATCGGCATATTTTAAAGCAACCGACAAGGAAAGAAATCGAGATCAATTGAAATAAATGTCCAGTGCCCTCTTTATAGGACGGTAGTTTTACGTTTCATTTTTCAACGGAAAATCATTCATTTTCAAAAATTTTAAGATAACAGCCAATGAGATTTTTAAATATAATAAATAAATGAAGAATAATTTCGAATTCCTTCCATTACGTCAAAAATAGATTAAACGATAAAGATACTACAAAATGGCGATTCTTTCACTTCAAAATTTGGCTTACAGGTGGTGTATTATTGGTCGGAATCGGCTTGTGGGAATACGTATTCACTTGGCAGGCAATGCAAGAAATAAACAGCGGAATGTGATCAGTTAAGTTACAGAAGTGAAGTGAACCTGTTCTATAAATACAATGCTTGGTACTAAAGGGGTGGAAGAAATTTAAGGAAATGCGAACCTCTAGTCTGAAACACTGCAGGATGATAATGTTTCAGGCTTGATTTTCCTTTAACTCATTTTTAAAAATTTACTCTTAATTATATAGCAAAGATAGCATACAAAAATGCATTTAATATCATTGCAATGTGCATCTGTTAAAATGCAGTAAATAAAACAACGAAAAGTATTGCTGTAAAATAAACTTTAAAATATTTCTAAAAATTCATTTAAAATTAGGCAACGAATTGTAGGGAAAAAAGATTGCTTTACCGAAAAGCTAATTTTTTGCATTTCAAAAATGGTTTTTATAACTTAATATGCTCTGAAGTTATTAAGGGAAAAAATTTAATATTTCAATTCATTTTCAAATAAAAAATTAATTAAAATTATGAAAACCCATTTCTTAGTGAACATCTACTACCCAAGAAGCAACTACCTGCCAAATATGCCCCTGTAGAGTGTTTTGCACGATTTTTAGATCATGCATGTTACATGACAGAATTTAGAGATAGTGTTTAGTAAACCAACGGTCTCTGATTTTCCCTCCACAGAAAGTCTAGCTCTTCAACCCCTCGGCGTAAGACCGGATGGGAGTGCTGGACTCCTGTGATTGGTCCCAAAGAGTTTGTTTTTTTTTGTTTTGTTGATTTCTTGTGCAGGCTTCTGCCTTGCCGATTTCCTGCGTAGGGAGATTTTGTTGTAACGCTGAGTTTTACGGTCGTCTCTAGAGAGAGCGTCCGTTATGAGTTTAATAAATTTACAGTTCGCTAGATTTGAGTATTTTTGAGTCATGTTTGCTATCGATGCAACATGTGGTCCGTCTAGGAGTCGAAGTATATAGTGTTCCTTGGATAATTCGTGGATTAGAGTTTCAATCAAA
>BGPR01010859.1:0-47622 GCA_013235015.1 Araneus ventricosus | reverse complement strand
CTTTAATTCTGTTGGCTTGACTAAAAATTATATTTCTAAATACTCTAGAATCTAAATTGGAATGAAAGTCACAAAGAGTTTCCTAAAAGGTACGTGTGAAGTTTGTGTACTGTCCGTAAGGCGGCATTCTCTTTCAGTAATAGAGTAATTCTTTTCTGCTTTTGTCAAAGTTCTAGAGGCGTATGCTATGGCCTTTTCGGCTTTATTTTGAATCTGCACCAGGACTGCTCCAATACCATACCACTGGCATCTGTGTGAATTTCTGTAGGAGAATTTTCATTGTAAATTCCTAAGAACTGCTTTCAGAAGAACTGCTGTTAGAACTGAATTTAGAAGTAATTGCTTTCTTCAGATTTTTTTAAAGGCTTCTACCTCTTTAGGACCCCAATTAAACTTCGCATCTTCTTTTAACAACAATTGTAGAGGTTCATCTAGGTAAACAAATCCTTTAATAAGCCTTTGGAAGTATGAGCAGAGTCCAAGAAAGCTTCGCTCATCTTGCATATTCTTTGGAGTTGGAAAGTTGCTTACGGCCTTAATTTTGTCGGGATCTGGTCAGACGCTATTACGAGATATAAGATGTCCCAGTATTTTTACTTCTTAAGCACCAAAAAGGCACTTCTTTGGGTTGAGTACAAGGCCCGCTTATTGAATTCATTCGAGAACAGTTATTAATCGGGGAATGTGGTCTTCAAAGGGTTTTGAGAACACGATTATGTCGTCTAAGTAACAAAGTCACATATTCTATTTCAAATGGCTTAGCAGATAGTCCATCGTTCTCTCGATGGTCGCAGTTGCATTGCAGAGCCCAAACGGTATGACTTTAAATTCATACAAACCTTCTGGAGTAAAGGATGAATGCCGTCTTTTCGCGATCCGCTTCGTCTACTTCTATCTGCCAGTAACCAGAGCAGAGATCCATGGAAGAAAAGAACTTGGTACCCTTCAGACAGTCCAGAGTATCAAAAATACGAGGCAGAGGATAGACATCTTCCTTCGTGACGTTATTAAGCTTGCGATAGTCTAAAAAAGCGCCAACTTCCATCTTTTTTTCTTACAAGCACAACGGATGATGACCAGGAACTTTTGGATGGCTGGACGATACCTTTATCGAGCATTTTTCGATTTTCTTCACTAATGATGCCTCTTTCGGTCGGTGAGACTCGGTAGGCTCTTAGATGAATAGGTGCGTGACCACTAGTATTAATTCGGTGTTTGACATTTGTTCGTGCGCCTGTCGACTTATCAGTTTTAGTGAAAACTCCAGAAAAGTTCGGAGCAGTTCAGCTAGCTTGCCTTTTCTTTCGTTGCTTAAATCAGGAGATACCAATAGCGAATAATCTATAAGGGATTTTGACGTATCCTTTAGTGTAACCAGGTTATCTGACGTGTCAGTTATCGCACATTAATGACTTTCATCTAGGCATTCGGCCCGACCTATTCACATCCCTTTAGGGATGATTCGTTTTTCAGACAGAGTATTGGCAACCCAAATCTCACATTTGACATCTTGGTATGAATTAATTATTGAAGGTTCAGCAATATTTCTTTCGAAGAGCAAATTTTTATTCCCTTCTACCACTATATTTAAATCTTTGTCAACTTGGAATCCTGATACTGTTATTTTAGTTAGAGAATGAGGGTTAAAAGTACAGCCCTTTATGGCATACAACTTCCAAGCTTCCTTCGCTGAGAGTTCTTAGCAAACGTCTTCAAAAAATAGTTACCTCATACCACAATCTATCACGGCTTGATGAGTTTTTCCCATCCAAGGATCACGTCATGACTACAATTCTGCAAAACTACAAACTCAAAGGGCAGCTCTCGGCTCTCTATAATGACACGCAAAATACATTTTACAATTGGCAGAACAAAACTTTCAATGGAGACTTTTAGAATTACGTTCTTGGCATTAGAAAACATAACTTTCTTTAAATATCGACGATACTTATCCGAGACAACAGAAAAAAAATGATGCCGCAGAATCCACCAGAGCACGTATCGGCTTATTATCTATTGTTACGTCCAGATGGTTACCAGTCATCTTTGTGGCCGACGGCGGATTTTCATTATATTCGGCCTGACCTCCATGGTAGGTCGCTCCGTTTAGTTTTCCTCATTTCTACGGCTCGGAGACTGACGGGATCGATGATAAGGCGGCGGTGATCTGAAGCGGCGTGTTGGGGATCGGCCTCGATTTGGACTAGGCGTAGATTGGATAACGAAGTTTGGGCGTCGGAAATCTTCAGCGTTTACTTCGTTGAGGTTCTGACGGCGGGATCGATAATTATCAAAAACAGCTTTCCGCTTTCTGTAGTAGCGCACAACGTGTCCTCGACGTCCACAGTGGAAAGACACTGAGCTGTTGTCAGCTATTCTCCATATATCAGTTTTCCTAAGCTGAGCTGGTGGGCTATAACCAGGAACAGAGGATTTTCTTGTTGCGGCGGCATATGTTGGTCGTTGTCGGTGTTCCATTGGTTTTACTGCGACAGGTGCCAAAGCCTTTTCAACTTCTTCTTGAACTATTTCTTATAGCGATTGGGAGTGGGAATCCACAGGTTTGCAGACTTCATTCCTGTTCAATTCTGGGTATAAGGGATACCAAACCCGGCTCTTCCTCCATCGCTGCCATTAGTACGACATTTGGAATCCTCTCGAACTTTCTTCGTCCAACCCTGTTCTGCGTTATATTCTCGATGTAGTTTAACCATGTAATAAAATCAGACACCTTGGCAATTTCTTTCGTCAACAGAGCCTGATAAATTTCCTCTGCAATACTTTCATTAGGTGGGACACTCTTTCATCCTCGGATATCATAGGATTAACTTCTTGGTAAAATCCTAAGAAACCTGAATGTAGGACTGCGTTCTTTCCCTTGAACATTGTGCTCTAGACTTTAATTGTTATTCAGGCTTTCGGGAATATTTTTGACGATCGCCGAAAAGTCCACTTATTCCCGTTTTAAATGCTTTCCAAGAATTCAGGATGTCTTCGTGGTTTACGTACCACTGCTTTGCTGTACCGTCGAGGAAGAAATAACCATTGGCTAAGCACATCATGTTGCCCCATTTGTTGAACTTAGCCACTCTATCGTATTCTTTGAGCAATTTAATAGGATCTTCTCCACCATCTCCTCTAAAGATTGATGGACTCCTTAGTTGTTGGTACATTGGAGAAGTTGCAATTAGCTTGCTTTCTTCCGACATGGTTGTTCTTTTTCTACTTTCAAAAACATAAAGCCCAAATTCTGTAGGTATTTCTCTTAAACGAAGGCTTCTACGAAGGCCGTCGCAATTATCCAGGCTTAAATGATTTCTACCCGGTGCCTCCACCAAATTATCACTATGAAAAAGTCAGTTTTAGAAAACAATTTGGTTTATTTACAAAATGCAAAAGAAGCGCCGATATCCAACTTGAAAAACAAACAGACTGAAACGGGAAAAAGAAATGAAAATGAAAATAAATATTTTAAAGAACTAAGGCACGCGCTTAAATTTTAGCATCACTTGGGAACTTGCAGAACTTTCTTATTTACACAATGTTGCCAGTAAATTTTTAATAATTTTTTGAAAATTAAATATATAAGGAAACATAAAGTTTTAGTTCACGTGCATCTGATATTTATAATTTTAAAACGAGGAAAGTTAGGAAGTTTCTTTCTTTTTTTAATGTTTCAACTTAAATTCATGTAAGAATAAATGATATAGGTTTTCCTAACTCAAAATCCTTACATGCATTTTTGTTTCATGGCAACAAATATTATTTAAAAGTCTGAAATTCACCTAGGTCATCGATGCTACATGATATTCTACATTCCGTCACAAAATTACCCATGTAATAAATTTCTGTATAATACCTATGTTCTAGAACAAAATTTGAAAAAGATTATGAATCTGCATTTCACTAATCTAGAAATCCTGGTTGTGAGAAAGTAAAGCGTTTAGCAATATTTGGGGTACAACCATTCTAGTATGTAGATTTTAATCAACTTTACTCTAAGTTTACTACTATAATATATCTCAAATTTGATAGAGAGTCCTGAATGGAAATCCGGCATACAGACTTCGAAAGATAAGTCAGGAGGAACAAAAATTTCCTTCCAGAATATTCATCTCAAAGTATTATAGAAGAACTTTTCAAAGGTGACATGTCATTTTCTTTTGTCACCTAGTGTATATCCGGTTTAGAATACGTATTTTTTCGGCCAAAGGATAAAGTAGGCCTTTTCTCATATCATGTCAAGAAATCGTCCCTTTTCAGTTAAGGGGCTTGCTTTTTTCACCTCACATTTTGTTTGCCTTCATATCTTGTTTTAAAAACTGAAATAAAAATTCTAAAATAGACGACAAATGAAAACTTTCGGAGTTTTCTTCCAAACGCCAGTATTTACCAGGGAAATGTTTAAGATTTTGTTTTACTTTTGAATTTTGAAAGCATCGAGTGCTAATAGAAGACGGAGTAGTTGGATATAAAAAATGTTATTGAAATAACTGAAAAATTCCTGCAACCATTTTTTCTTTACTAACGCCAGAAACTTTGCAATTAATTTTCATGAATTTGAGAGTTCTATTGATGATACGTACTTTTGAAATAAAGTAAGAATGGCTCGTTTCCTCAAAAAGGTGATAAACTGTGCAGTATTTTGAAATAAAAAATTAAGAGAATTGTATAATAATACTTAAATAGTGACGAATATTGTTTTCACAATATTATCCAGGGCATAAATACGATAGAAGTTTGCTGTTTACGAATTTTGAAGAATCTTTTAAAATATCCCGCGATTTCAAAATAGCAGGAATAAATATAACATTTTTTTTTCAAATCATGATTACACTCCTTCGAACAAGACGACAATAATGAAAACTCTGAGTGCTGAATTCATAAACAGAACTTTGTGAAAATCCATGATAAAAGCAAGCGCTGTAGGCATGATCGAATTTCTATTCAGGTAGAAGTGTTTTCCTTAAATGATCGTTTCACTTTCTGTCACTCAGAATAGATGGTTTTTGGTGAAGAGTTATAGAAATTAGTGATGCGAGTCCTTAAAGTCTGTTTATTATTTACAGTTTCAGAAAAGGAACAAGCTTCTAAAGATATCGAAATAGAATACGGAGGACAAGTATAGTTAGAGTAGAAATATAGAGGCACTATAGCAAATGTTCAGAAAATAAATTTCGTAGATAAAATAGTTAGAAATCTCGAATAAATTTTTTCTGAATTATTCTTTTATATTGATGTAAATGCATTTTAACGAGTTTTAAAATTTTAATCCCTTATACCTTTATTTTCCATTGGAGTGATTTAAGGATGTTCAAATGTGAATCTTGTTTTATGATAGCTAGATAATATGGTGTCCAAAACTCAAATGGATCATGTAATGTATAAATAAAATCTTATAAAATTATCAATCTTGTCAAAGGTTTTAATAATTGTTCATTTCACATACAAAAATTATATTTTAAAAGAGAAGTTGTTGGCTGTAATTTTTAGTTTTCTCAAAGAACTACAAAATTAGTTTTCTTAAAGTTATTAATGCCAGCATAAGGTATGCTACGGTATCCTTCTTGTTGAAAATGAGGTATATATAAAGTTGTGCTTAAAAAAAAACAAAATTATATGAAACCTGATTCACATAGTTCAGCAACTTACAAGACCTAGAGATAGATGGCGTTAAAGATTTAATAAAATATTGGAAAACAACGAAAACAATATTTTAATTGAAAACAAACCTCCATCTGTTATTTTCTGTTCATTATACACTTAAAATAAAAGGAGGCATTTTAATTCGCATAATTTTTATCTAAAAACTGCTAAACAACGCGAATTTTACTTTAGATCATATGAATATTAGAAAATGCACTAGATTCAGATTTTTCATTGATGTCTGAATCTGTCTTTATGTCAATAACAAATTCAACTTCGATATTATCTGATGATATGATAGTCTTTTTTCATTACGGTTTTAAACAAATTAAAATGTGGGTATCTTTAGTGAATTGTATTATTTTTCTTTTTATTCGATTTACTGAACATGAATGCATATATTTCATTCATCGGACATTACCAGACTTTGTGCGATGTAGCACCATTATAGATCTTCTTTCAGTTAATGTTTCCCTAAGCAGTATTACCTATAAGCTCAATTTTGCTGCATCATGAGCATTTTAAGATCATTATTCATCATTACAAAGAAAAACAGCAAGAAAACCTTTATTTTGATCACCCCTTACTCTTATTTTGATTTCGTGTATTCCACTAACAGTCAAAGGCCTGTACAAACAGAAATTCCAAGACTCTTCTGACCTTTATTGAGCGTTTCATGCACTTTCATATCCGATCAGACCGAACTGACTGATTCATTGTCAAAGGAAACTATCGGAACAAGTAGAAGGAATGTTAATACGAGGTTAGACGGGTTTCGAGCTGTCTACCTTCGATAGTTTTTATTCAGCTTATGATAAATACCCACTGGCGCACTCTATACGCCGTACCTGTCCACAAAGCACTAAATGCAATTTGGTATAAAATAGGCAATACCCAAAGACGATATTTCTGGGTTTTTTCAGTTCTCCCTTTATACATTCTTTTTATATTTTTACCCAATTTTGCAAATGTATTGCTTTTTCAACTCCATTACGAACACTTGAATTTTGGCTTTAATTCACACCATAATTTACATACTGGAAGTTTTGCATTCAGTACATACTTCAATTTCCAGTAGACTCATCTATTCGTAAACATCTCAATTTAATTTCTCATATTAGTTGAGTGTCCGTATATTTTGATTTCAGAATAATTCTCCACAAAGTAAATAATAATAATATTCTTCTTCAGTATACCCTACTTATAGAACAAAATATTTTTTATATGTAACTAGTTCTTTGTTTATAGTATGTAAAAGGATATTTGGGAAGCTTGTAGAACTAGGCATCAATGGAATTCTACTTTTGAGGAGATCTGGCATAGAATCTGATTATGCTGTCATGAAAAGCGTAGGTAATCAACTTCTTTAACATGATTTCCAAAACCATCAATCAGCGCTAGATATTCCCCGCAAGAACGCTTCTACACGTTTCACCATTTTGATTTACATATATTTGTGGTAGAACATAAGACGTGCTGTAAGAAGAACTGGAGTACAAAGCAGTTATGCATAAAACATTCGTAGCTATCTATAGGATTTTTTAGACAGCATTTTTTATTTGATTTTTACAGTTCTACAGTTTTATAAAGACATATAAATGTGCTTAAAAATTATTTTTTAAATATTAAATTAGAAAAATATTATTGAAAAATGCATTTCTTCTACAAATCTTTTACTGGCATACTTGGAATGGTTTGTTATATTTGAAGTTCGTAAATGCAGCCTCCTTTGATGAGGCTTAGTAGTGTTTTGTTCCCTTTCAGTCTCCTGAAATACATAGAAAAGAAATAGACATAATAACGAATAAGTAGTGTAATGAGAAGAGCTTAAGAATATTTGTAAAAAAGTGCTAACAATTTGACGTTCATTCTGAAACGTCTAGTTTTTTTTTCTATTTCAAGAAACATTTCCTGATCAGCAAAATCAAATATTGAAGTTTTCAGCAAAATTCTGTTATCTCTACGTTCTCTCAATATATTAAATTTCTTTTTCATCTTTGATCAATTCCAGTTCTATAATTCCTTTTCGGTCTGAAAGAAGAATTAAAATTTCAAAGTTCAATCACAATCCTTTAATGATTTTTCGGTTTGATAGAAGAATTAAGAAGATTTCGGGGATGGGGTCCATTTAAAGCTCAGACAATAGGTAGAAAAGACGCTCTTTACCATCTTACGTACAGATTAAGTTTAGAATTTTACGACAACATTTACGATGCTGAAGTAATCATTTTTAAGCTCTGCCAATATTTGCATTGCAATAAGTTTTTGTTTCTCTCTGATGAAAATTCGGCAATATTCTTAAAGCATTCTGTAAATCATTACTAGTGACTGCAGCATTTGACTCGAGCTCGATGGAATTGAAAATATTGTTAGAATTTTCAAAAATTTTATCGGATTTGGAAAATCACCCTTTTCTATCGAATGTATACACTTCATCATCAATCTATATCGCAAATTTGTGTCTGGAAATCCCGCATAAATTGATATCGTACAATAGTTCAATTCATGTGTCGTCAGTCATATGACAGAAGTAACTCACTGGTGTCCATAAGTTAAGCAGTAAGGTGAAAAAAGAGAAAAACCTAAAAAATATCTGTTTGAAATTAGTGAAGCTTTCATAGACCACTAGGTAAATACTAGTCTAGAAATCAACAAATGAAAACGCTCTGTAAAAACTTAAACAGTTTAGGGTTACATAAAAGTAGGGTTGTTGAAAAGAAAAAAATGTAATGTTTTTTTTTCTTTCAAAACGGAATATTATTACATCTAGCTGCTGGAGGTTTCTCGCTTTCTTTTCCCAAGAGAAACTCGGACTTAAGCCAGTTCCTCTTAAAATCTTAAAGTAAGGCAACCTTCTTTTATATTTTGGAGCCAAGTACTCCTAAGGTGATACGTACTGCATAGGTATCTCTAGGTCCTAGACCGCTTTTACCGACAGAAGATGTCACACTTCATCTTTATCATGAATCTTTGAATTGTGGACTTGGCGATATATTTTGAGAATTTTGAAGTATAAAATAGCATTTAAGCACTAAAGTATGTCAAAGAACAATGAAAATAGTTAATGCCATGCCAATAATTTCATATATAGAGTAGAACCTAATTTATAAGTTTGTGACTTTTGACGAAATATATCATTTATTTCTGTAAACGTAAATCGAAAGATAAATGAAGATGCTGCATTTAACTTTGAAAATTAATGAAAATAATCTGAGAATTGACTGAAGTATTGCACTAAATTTAATATGTAATATTATATGCTTTCCTTTTGATGGCTGAAACTATATTCAAAACGGAGTGTGCATACACGTTAATTGCAGTCATTGGTAATCAAGAATTTAAAATACTTCCAATAGAAATGTGATATTCTCGCAATGAATTTGATTAATAATTAGGTAAGAAATTATAGAACAACAAAGCAATAGGTATTTCAAGAAACATAAAAACTTATTGGTTGACAAACAGTATTTATAACATTTATCATTTCATTTTGAAATTTCAAGACGGTTTTAAATAATTTAATTAATTGTATGGGATATTTATAATTCATGCCATATATAATTTCTAATACTTATTAAGGAAATATAAGATGGAATATATACCTATAAGTTTGCATTTTGAGTATCATGAAAGACCAGTTTTCTGTGACTTCTATGTCGCTGCGATCTTAAATTCTCAAAGAAATCAGAAACATGCGAGAAGCCAATCCACTAGTGGAGTTTAAAGGAGTACTTAAAGCTGTCTAGACTTATTAAATTTAATATTACGGCTTATTTAAGTATATTAAAATGGCTAAAGAGACAGACAAGTTTTACGCAACAGTTTTAAAAGTTTGTCTGAAAGTCTTGATGAAAGACAATACAAGAAGTTTGTTCAGTGGTGAAGTAGACTGACTTATAAACTCAATATAGATCGATGTTCTGATCTACATTGTGTTTATAAGTCAGAGATAAATGTGTCTTTGCAGGTATTAAAAATAAATGTGTTACCCATTAAAAACGGCACCTTTGAAATAATCAATGTATAAATTGTTGATCTGATGTTTTCTAAAATCGAATTCCAAATCATTAAAAAATTAATATTATATTGAATATTAATTTTAAGTTTTATTTCAATGTTGGTGGGTAATTCTATTCAATTAACGTTATTCTAACAGATGTATAAATGTATTGAATATATGCTTAATAAGAACCTTTGGAAATTAATGAAGGCATGAAAAGTATAGAATAAATTTTTCTATCTCCGAATGGAAATAGCATTTATCATCACAATCTTATATTAATGGAAAAATCATTTATTGGGTGCATTTAAACGATTTTATGGTAAAAAAATATTTCATTTCTTTGAATTTGTGGTTCAAACCTCGTACGTTTTGAGTTTTTTGTTTTGTAATTTTATATTTTTCTAAGTAAATATAAATATTTATGGATAATTTTCGGCAGATTTTAATGCAGGATCTCAAGATTATTAAAGGCAAAATTTCATGATAATTATAATGACACATTATACAAGAAAAATTGCTTGTTCCTGTCGAGTAATTTTTTGTGACATTTTGATACCAACATGTGTTTCAGTATTACCCTAGAGTTGTAAAATGACTTCTCGGCCTTGTAAGAGGGCAGGCCTATTCATTTGCAATGCAGTTTGATACCTGTTGAGTCCGCAGTAGGCGCTTCATCTTATTACCAGGTTGGATCACATTTATCTTCTAAGTCTCCAAAGACTGATAGAAAGTTGTTATTCTTTGGTGTATCCTCTCTCTAGTAAAAAGTTTTTTCAGGCTTTCCATAAATTTAACTAACGATAATTTCTCCTTACGTAGAAGAGTAACTCTTTCTACCTCTACAATTACTACCTTCGACTCACATCCCAAGAAGAGTTGATTCTTATTACAGATTTTATCGCATTCCATATTCACTTTATGCCAAATTTAAGAATGATTTAAGTATGAGAATGTTTGGGATTATAAAACAAAATTTCCCTTTTCCAAACAAAATTATTTAACTTCTACTTGAAATGTAATTTATGAGTAAATTCTGCGTGTATTTATAAGTTTGAAAATGTATGAGAATATGCCCATCAATGCTTCACTATCAGTCTATACACTAGTGAATTTATTACTGAAATAAGTAATTTGAGTTATTGCTTGTAATTAAAAGTGAAAGTATTTATTTGACCTAAGTTGTTGGACATACAGTTCAACAAGTAACATTACAAGAAGCGCAAAATTATTAGCTTATTGCTAGGGTAACCAAGAAATCTATATTTTATGAAGATATTACAATACATGCGCACTAATATAATTTCTCTTATAGGAATGCCTTAGCCCTTGATTGCTAAGCGAAGTAGACATGTTTAGATTTATTACTAAAGAAAATATTCTTTTCTGTAAGATGGTTGAGTTGTTTCTGAAAAAATATAACAGCTTTGAATAAATTCAAAATCAAGCATTGGAACTGGGCTTCTATTATCTTCAGTTCATATCTTCTTCAAGTTCTAATTTCATATGGTTTAAAAGGAAATTTGATGAGTCGGTCTACTTGCTATAATTTTTTCCCATTTGCTTTTCAAATTATGCTTGTTGTGTGCGTTTTCGACTGAAATTCTGTTTGAGCAATTAAAGAAAAGATAATTTTTTATATCAAAAGTATAAAATAAACTATTTTGACTTCTATGTCAATTTAAATACCTGTTTTGGCGCAACATGAAATTTCAACTGCTTAGTAGAAAAATTTCTATATTTATCCTGCCTCTTATTTTCAGGTTCATATTATTCATGATATTTTTGTACGGGGTATTTACACTTTTTTCACAACAACAATATGTTTACGTGAGTTTTTTTGCAGTATCTTTATAATTTTTTTGAATCGTGCATGTGTAAACACGCTCTTACGAAGAAACACTGTCAATAATGGAAATTTTCATTGCAATTTAAAACACATCGTTCATCGAGTCTTACAGGAAAATTAGAATGTTTATCGAATAATCACAAACATATAAATCCAAAATATATATGTGATAAATATGTCCTACAAAGTGTTTTATTTACTGAAATAAATGTGAGTAAAAATGGGTTGTTTGTAAATCTAAGAAACACTATATCAAAAATAAAAATTTCATGATTCTACCAAATTCATATTTTGTTTAAGGTGAAAAATAATTACTTTCAATCGACCATTGTGATAATTATTTGCAACTGACTCAATTTTGTCTCGACGAGAGTTAAACCAAAACTAATTTTCCATTTCCTTATTTGTTTCGAAGATAAAGTTAGTAGAGAATCATCATCCATTTTAAGTTGATGATAATTAAAATTGGTGGCATCAAAAAAGAAGTGATCAAAATATAATGATTTAAGCTTCACGTAGTTGTATGTAATTACGTGTTTTAAAGAATCAATAAATAAAATATTCACTGCAATATAAAAAAATGATATTGTTCACCGAGTCTTACAAGAAAGATTATAAAGAATATCGAATAAATTTTTGATGTCTACAATGAAAGAGAAAAGACAGTAAAATTCCTTAAAAAAATGATTATTGAGTTTGAAATAATCAGAAGTATCAGAAAAAAAGGAGAAGAAAAGTTTTTTATTTAATTTTTAAAAGTAGTTAATAATATGATGAAAAATTAGGATGAATCAATTGCTTATCCTTTTGAATCAGTTTGCCCCATGACTGGAATTCAGTTGGTCAGAAATCTATTTATTTGGTTTTCTTCAAAGATTGGACATAGATTCAATATTTTCAATGAGATTTAATATTTCTAAACATGAAATCTCAAGTAATAGTGAGTTCAAGATTTCAAAATCAAATTTAAAACTTCTAAAGCAACATATTTTATAAAATAGCAATTTGCGATGATAATTAAATTAACACGTTTAATAAATGAACAAAATATTCTGTTAATGAATTGTAATATTTTAATCTGATGATGACTGTAAGTGCAAAACAAGGAAATCCTCGGAAAAGGTTTTAACGTGACGCATCATTGTGAATCATACAAATAATTTTATATCTTTTATGAAAGATAACTAATGTTTATACGTCATTTTAACAAAAAAGTAAAGAATAACTTAAATTGGCAGAGTATAATCTTTAACAAATAACCATAAATTTTTCCTTCCAATAACACGAAGTTCTAAATTGTTTTCAACATATAACTTTCAAGAAAGTAAATTAGTTTCGTGTTTTTCATAGTTTATAACTAATATGACGCATTTTTAACTTTTTTTGTGGAAAAAATTCTCAAATATTTTTCACAAATAACCAAAAATGATGCCATCCACTACTTAATAAACTTAAACTAGATAATAATTCACTGAAGAATTCAATCGACATATCTCCTAAATAGATAAATAAATTGCTTGAAATGGAATTATTTTTACATAACACAAACAATCATAAAAAGAATGACACTCAACAATAAATTCAAGTAATTCCCGCATCAGAATGTCGAATAATCCAATCGAGTTTAATTTTTTAACGTACTGCTTATTTTGCTGGGGGAAAATGTCGGAATGTTACAGCACACCTTAAGATAACACGATGCTTTTAGATGATAGATGAAAATGTACAGTTCTGTTTGTCATGTGATTTTAATGTCTCAAGAATTTACTCCTTTGGAAAATTGATAATACCTAGATCAATATCATTGGTGGTTTGGAGAATAGGCTGATTTCATAGCGAAAATCGTTTCTACCATTTGTCCGTCATGTTTAAAATGAGATATAGCAGGAGGTCTGATTGAATTACTCCAACGTTCACATATATATTTCTTCACAACTCAGAGGCGTACATACTAGTAGACATGACGGCATCCCACACCGCTGGTATCTATAACCTCAAGGATTATCTAACCATTTGTATGGATGCAGGGTTGATGAGTGCAACCACTTCCACCCAGGACCCTGAGATCCCACGCGGATGCCATACACCGAACAACTTTAAATTCTCCCTCCATATGATTCAAACTTTTGAAAATCCACAAAAGTTATACTGGAGCAATTACAGAATCAAAACAAATAAACGTCTTGTCTGAGTTACACACTCTTAAAGAGTTTGACATTTACAGACAGAAATGATAATAAACATTTAAATTACAGAACTTGATTAAATACAAAACAAGCAGTAAACACACAAATAAAAAAATTTTTTGGAAAAGACCCACAATTAAACACAAATATCCCAAAAAATTGTTCTGAATTAAAAAAATGAACTGATAAATAAATAAAATAAATTTTGACACGAATTGTTTGTACTGTCGGTATTTTGGTAGTTGATTTTTCTTACTCCTAAAAATCCACGTTCTTCCATGTTTTAACCGTACGCACGCTGGAAATTTCAGCAGAGCACGAATCTAGGGATGTATAGGGAATTTGTATTCAAGCAGTTTTTATTTTTCTCAGATTTCCCCAGGGTTGTTCATTAGTTTATCTCACTTGTCGCAGCCAATGTGTTTGGTGAAAAACATACAAGCAAATTGTTTTGCTCAAGAAATTCAGTGTCTCAAAAGAGGTCAGCAGCTACCTAATTCAAGCTCGTTAATAAACTTATCTCCATTTTTAGATGAGCAGGACATTCTACGTGTTGGTGGCCGACTGAAAAACTCCAATTTGCCTATCGAAAGAAAACATCCAATTTTGTTACCCTATAACAATCACTTTTCGGATCTAATTATTAATCATTTTCATGTTTTGTATCTCCATACAGGTGCAGAAGCAACTTTAGCCAATATTCGTACAAAATTCTGGTTAATAAATGGTAGAAATTACGTAAGAAAAATTATTAGAAAGTGTATTCCTTGTCTAAAGGTAAGTGCAAAGGGTTAAGATCTGCCAATCAAGTTATGGCAGATCTTCCCAGCTCTAGAGTAAATATATCAAGAGTATTTACAAGGGTCGGTATTGATTTTTGTGGCCCATTCAGTATTAAATTGCTTTCAGGTAGATTTTAAAAAATCGTATAAATGTTATATATGCATATTCATTTGTTTTGTTAAAGTCAGTTCACCTATAAATTGTAAATAGTAGTAGTACAGATGCCTTTATAGGTGCCTTAAAACGATTTATTGCACGTCGAGGAAAACCTAGTGATATTTATAGTGATAATGGCACAAATTTTGTAGGAGCTAATAATGAGTTAAGAAAAATATTAAAGGATCAATTCAGTAAAGAAAGTACAGGAAAAATTGAAGATTTCATTGCTTCAGAAGGTATCGTTTGGCATTTTAATCCACCTGCCACACCTCATTTCGGAGGTTTATGGGAAGCAGGCGTTAAATCACTAAACTCTCACCTAAAACGAGTTGTAGGAAACACTGTACTTACTCATGAAGAATTTAGCACAATTGTTACACAAGTGGAAGTAGTATTAAATTCTAGACCTCTTTGTAATCTTTCTAGTGATCCTAACGATGATTTCGTACTTACCCCAGCCCATTTTTTAGTTGGATCATTTTTAACAGCTTTACCAGATCCAGATTTAACAGAAGTACCAATTAATAGGTTAAATAGATGGTAATTGGTACAAAGGCTTTCTCAAATCTTTTGGAAAAAATGGTCGACGGACTATTTAAATCATTTGCAATCACGTGTTAAATGGCGCAAAGGTGAGAAAATATTTAAAGAAAATGAAATTGTTTTGGTTAAAAATGAAGATAATTCTAAAACACTTAATTGGAATCTTGCAAAAATAATCACGGTTCATGCAGGGAAGGATAATGTAATAAGAGTTGTAACAGTGAAAACAAACAAAGGCATTTATCAACGTCCAGTAAACAAAATCATAAAATTACCTTTCTATGATTAACTATCAATAGGTATTGTATATTTATATCTGTGTTTTTATTCATTATCATATATTTAATTGTTCGAATGTTTTATGTATTTCATTACAGTGCTAATCATACAATTTCGTATAGTTTCCATGTGTTGTTATGTAATCAATGTGTGTTGCATGTAAACATTGCAACGGGGCCCAGGATGTTCGCGCCTTTGAACTGTAAATTGGCATCTTGGCGATAAATGGTTGCCAAAATATGTGAGCGCGCCGCCGCGCACCTTTACTACGCACTTCTTGTCTCTCTCTTGTATTAAAAACCATGTATATAATTCTGTGTGTTGTGATCGTGAACAAGGGCTATGCTCCCACTTTCTTATTCGACGGACATTAAAATACGAATTCCACTCCACTGCTCTCCATGTGTTTGGACGGAGACATTGGTCCGTCGAGCCGGAGTTGAATCATACTTTGCCTATGGATAAATTCTTTGTTAAGAAGTAATTTCGTTTCGTTTTGAAGCAGCCCTTGTTCAGACTTTCGTCACAGACACAACGCGTCATCAGTTTTTTTATGTCATTTCTTCTACGATCGATGCACTAGTTCTGCCTCGTATGCTCTGTCGTATCGAGTCGTCGAGTTCTCTGCCTATTATACCTATCACGAATCCATTTCTATAAACATAGTTCAAAATGACATGTATTAAAATGCTAATAAACAAATCCTTATCCACATTTAGAATAAAATACACATATTTCAGAGACCATCGATAATTTGATTTTCATGCAATTTTGGATTTAAACTAATCCGCAGTATATTTCACTGTAGAGTGTAAATCATTTTGGAATCATAGAGATCAGAAACGACATCTTAGGGGAGTAGAGGCCGTTGAAGAATCATCATGCTACATGCGCATTTAAGATTAATATAGAGTCAGTCAGACATTTTCGGGGATCACTTAATAAACAAATCGTAATGATGGAATGTCTGGAAGGATGGAATTGCAGAAGATACTGGATAACAGAAGATACAGTATTTTGTCGGATCTTTTCCAGGAATAACAGGTACGGCAAGCAAATAAAAACAATAAATTTACAATTTTGAGAAAATTAGATGCTAGAAAATGAGTCATAAAATCCGAATAGACTTAAGTCTAAATTTGATATCTCATTTTTAAATAAAAGGAAAATTTTAACCGCTGGTGCTTTAAAACACTCCACACTTAAAAATATAAATATATAATATAATGTTCCTTATAAATATAGAAAACAGTCAAAATCCTAATAAAACATCCTCTCTGCTTTAACAACGATTAAAACAAAGTTAACATTCATTTAGATTTACGTAGTATTATATTCAATTGTGCAGTAATTCAGAAAATTTATACAATTATAAAAATATATTGTATTGCGGCATAAATAAACAGAACAGCTGTAAAATGCATAAAAATTATCCTTTCAACAAATGGGTCGATTTAAAACCTTACAGAAATATTAATTGCCAGTTTAGAAAATTTACGTTTAGAAACTTGAATTTAATTTTCTTCAAAAATATAAAATTTAAATTTTGAGAATTCTGAAAGTATTACAGCACCTATTTCAGGCATTTTGTCAGTTTACTGTTTTCCAGATATTACATTCTTAAACATGGATTAAAACAAGAGAAGAAATCATTGAAATAAATATTGAGCAGCTTCCATAATAAGAGTATGTCCATTTTTCTGTAAGATATTCAGTGAAATATAATCCATTTAAGGAAAATTCTATCTATTCTTTTAAATTTTTAGGTGTATTTTTGGAAATTATATTATCTGAAGCAGTATTTTCGAAAGCACAAAAGGGAATCTTGTTAAAGAACATTACTCCTTTGGGGCATCTTTTCAAATAATTTTTTACCACTTATTACATTTCCAATACAGATGCAAACGAAGGAACAAAGAAATAACAACAAACTCTACACAATTTTCAAACTTTGTTTTTCAATGCAAGCAAATTGATTTTATAATCTATGTTATTTCGTTTGCCATGGATTCTTGAAGATAAATTTGAAAATATATTATTATTGGATTTATTATATTTCGAAGAGATTCCCAACTATGCAATTTGTTTTCGTATATCGAATTCTTTAAAGGAAACGCAGACATCCTATTTAATATTAAATGAGCGCCATTACCATTGGAAAACATAAAAAAAAACAAATGGATTACATATCAGAAATTTACAGTCAATTTTCATTGCAGTCTTTCTTTATTTCTCCATATAGTCAATTTTAATTGTCATTGTCTATTGTATCGGATGATTTAAGAAAATAAAATTTGATGTGCTGTACCAGTAACAAATTCATAAAAACCGAGGAATATATATTTCCTTATATATTTAAATTTATACTGACACTATTTTTATTTGAATTAACAAAAATAATCAGTTTGGTATAATTTGATACATTTAATGGGCGTTTAATTCTCCTGAACATTTATACACCCACGTTAATAAGGACGCATAATTTCGGTTTCGAGATAGGAGTCCGATTGCACAGAAAATGCTCGACGTATGTAAGTCCTGTGCATATTAAATCTACCATCAAACGTTCTAATATTTATCTGACGTGAATATTTTGAGAGTATAGTGCAGGCTTAAGTATCTTTCTTGTCATTTGACTACAATTCAGAATCGCAAGGCCTGTCCACAGATAGCCAACCTGTAGCTTATAAACAAGACTTTAATTTCGGAAGTAATATCAAATCAACATTATAATATTTTTAGGCTGGAATTCATTCAGTAAAATGCATGATTTAAAAATCGTTGAGAATACTCTATAGGACGAACTGCTTGACTTAGAGCTATAACATTTGGCATTAAGGAGAGGTGTTTCAAAATTTTAATTAGATTGTTAATTAATTAAAATTTAATTGAAATTTTAAGATTTTTTCACTCTTTGGAGAATATTGTTGCACAAAAACCATTTAACACCATTTTAAAATTCAAAATATTAGCTTTCTCGTATTACCAATTTTATTTTCGTTGAGTTTGTTCTTTAATTTTGATAAATTTTTCTTAATGCGTAATACAGTGTTTGATGGAATATATTTTTACCATCCATTCTCTTATGAAATGCTCAGCAACCTATTTAATTGTCGATTCGGTTTTCTCACTAGAGAAGAGTGTTGTTCGTTTGACCGATTGTGGCATTGAATACTTCAGTCTGTGTTGGCTATTGTTGACAAAATTTGGAAGTTTATGTGTTTGATACAAAACTCATCCACCAGTTGCTTAGTTGATCTTGTTGCTGTTTGAAAAGAATGCTTGATGCATTGAATAAAAATATTTGTCTGATTTCACCTCTAAAAGGTATTACAAACATTAGTTTTTGTCTCTATATGAAATTATCCCTATTAGTCCAAGATATTCTACAATATCTCCACCAATACGATATTCTGAATACCATACAACAATGTAAAGATTTCGTATGAATATTGTAGGGCATCTTATGCTAATAGAGATATATGTGGATGAATACTATAGACAGTCTAATAAACTATTTTGCATAAACTCTGGTTCCTATCTAAAATGAGTTATAAAGCTTTAGATGTAAAACCCCACTACGTTGTACCTTTTACGACCATGCTGTGTTGATCCTTTGACCACAACAGAGCCACACCACTTCTTATTCGTTACCTTTAATGATAATAACTGTATTGATGATGTGTTTCTGCATTCATCTGTAAAAGATAAGCTGATGATTCATCCAGATATTGTGAATGATTCAGTCACTGCAGGTTCATCAACACAGGTTGCCACTGAAAGTCCAGTCATTGTAAATTTACCATCGATCTCTTCAGTTATATCCTCTGAAAATGTGATGTTCTCCCTAAGGTACAGGAAAGGAAATAAACAAGCAAAGGGAATTCATAAGGCTAATCGCAGATTATCACAGACACCCTTGGAAACTAGCAGTACAGTCTATTAAATAAAGCGATGCAAAAAAAAACTAAAAAAAAATTGGAACGAAACACAAAGGACATTATGTTCCTTTAATAAAAAACGTGAAGAAAAAGTTGTTTTGAAAAAATTGAAAGCTCAGAATCTGACATGGGAATGTTTTCAGGTGTAAGCGTTTTATCTGAAATAGACAATTATGTCTCTGAGGAGCTAGATATGCACGGAAGGATTCAGCTACTTTCTAACTATCTGTAATTGGTCACAAAAGGATCTGATTATAATGTAATAATCGATTTTGGAAAAGTGCAACCCTTTCTTCATAATTATAATTATATTATTTTACTGTAAATCGTTGCGAAATCATCTTGAAAATATTATTTTGGAGATATTTCCCAATTGTATAACTGTGTTGAATAGATTGATTATCATGTGGGTAGCGCTTATGATAACGAAATGTGAGAAATACATTTAATCGAAAGTAATGTTTAGCAGAATTCAAAATAAGTTACCAATGCAAGCAGATTTCTTTTTTACTTTAGAAAAGAAATCTATACACTTAGGCTTAGTTAGTCCTTGCGATTTCAATGTACATAAAATGCAGAAAAAGAATAACTTGCATTTTTGAAGCTTCTGAGTCTTTTGGAAAATATACGAAACTAATATGTAACTTCTGCCTATGTTCATTGATCAAAATCTTTACATGATATACCCGGTATTATTATAAAATGCCCTAGTTTTTTTCGTACCTTTGTGACCATGTTCGGGTGTTTACTTTGTTCAGCTGAGCGAATTTTTTTCTAATGTTAATTCTACAGATTCTTCAATTTCAGTGTATCCAATGAATTTGTTGGCTGCATTCTAACTATCTTAACTGGAAAAATTATCCCACTAAGACTTTTTTTTATAGAAGACAAGAAAAAGCTTTTAATATGGAAACTTTCTGAAATCGAACATCAATCTTATCCTTACAGAAAAAAAAGAGTTATGTTACAGTGTTCCAGAAAGGTTATTGTAACATTTGAATATAATAGAGTAAGCAACAAGTTATTGATATAAAATTACAGTATATATTTTATCCATAAAAATTGTTCATTTATATAAACAAAAAAAAATGTTTCCTCTGTTATGGTGTGGAAGTTTGACTCGCGCTTAGATGTCGTCCTTGATGTTTTATCAAGGTTAAAAATTACGAGGTTTGTCTCAAAATACTCCTCGAATTGCTTCAAAACGGGAACTTGATATAACAAAACTAAACTGAACTTTATTTAACACTAGCCGCCTACGGCGACCAGCTGGTTCGCCAATCTTGTATTAATAGTAATAAGGCAATTAAGGCTAACATTTTAATTTTTGTAAGCTGAAAGCAATAATTGCAATAAGGACAAAGAAATGAATTTCAAAACACAAGCAGTGAACAGTTAATTACTATAATTGAATTTAAATTCTTTATACACAAAACGAAAATGTAAAGGATATTTTTGCATGTAATGAACTTTGAGTTAATCCCTTATATTTAACTGTTAAAAAATGATAAATAAAAAGATTCTTCAAAAAATGGAAAAGATTTTAAATTTGAAGAACAATAATTACATTTCTCAGCTAAAAATAATTTACATATTAGAACTGATTACAACTCAAAATAACTAAATAAAGTTTTTTCTGTAAGAAAAGAGAATTAATTACATTTTATGAAACGCAAAACTAAATTCATGATAACCATTTAAATCTAGTCAATAAAAACAACCATTTATAAATAAAAAATATTGAATTGAAATGCATATAAAAACAACCGAATCTTGAATAATTATTCTGTGCATAACAAAACAACAAACACACACTAAGAAATTAAATATCTATAAACTTTAAAAACACAAATTATCAAAAAATAACTAATAATAGTAAATGATAAAAAATTAAATACAGGCCTATGTTTGGATAATAGTTATTCTCTCTGTGGAGCAAAGTAAAATGTATCAAAACACATCACCATTCAACAGTGTACAGCCAAGATTAATATATAAGATCAAAGCCAGTGACTACAAATAATAAAATGAAACCAAATTTACCATTCTAAAGCTATCTATTAGGCTTAATTAATCGCCGTGGAGAAAAATTTTGTGAAATTTGAGAAAGATTTAGATGAGGAGAGAATTTTAAAACTGTAAAGAAATGTTTAAAAATTGCTGAGAAAATAGTATGAAATAAAATAAGCAGAAGTTAAATGAGAGTATTGGGAGAAGTTAAATATGTTTCCTTCAAGGCATGCAAAAAAGAGGCAGAAAAGCTGACAAAGTATTTGATGACACTGACGAAAGCAAAGCTCCACCGAGGTTCGAATCCTGGCGTGAAAGTGTGGGAGAAACATGTCTAACCGCCTGCGCCATCCAGCAGTTGTCATGGAGTATAGGAAAAAAAGGGGGGCAAAGATTGCTGAAAAGAGAGAATCAGCGTTAAAAATGTAAAACGCTTCGCCATTTCGCATGCCATCCTTGCACAGGGGCCATGTTAATCTTCTTTATAATAATTTTGTTTTTAAGATACACGCGGCCATACTGTTTACAGCTGCTAAGCCCCGTCTCCCCTACGTCAATTTCTACTCTCGCAGCCAGCGACCTTAAAATTCTGATGGCTAAAAATTTATAAAAAATAGATAATATATTCTACAAAATATAAATTGATATCATTGGAAAAATAATTTTTTGCACTTTAAAATGACATAAACATATTTGTTGTCCATCCATTCATTCAGAGTTTATTGGCAAATAACTGAGAAATTTGGTTTTATTTTTAAATAATTTAAATTTGAATTAAAATTGGAATGAAAACGGCTCCAAAGTGCACATCTTCAGCATGCAAGGTATATATGTGCCAAATTTGGTAGCCAATTTTTTAGTAGTTTGGTTCTATGGTCTGTTATGTACATCGCCAACAGACTGACATTCTCCTTTATTATTAATAGAGATAATAATCAGAATGTGTACTTGCATTATAAATGCTTTGAAAGTTCTGTCGTCTTGTATACGTTCGTTTGAAAGTCACATAAACAGAATCCCTTAAATACATCCCTTCAGAATATTCAGAAATATGAATATTCTCAATATGAAATGATCTCTGAAATGATATTATATAAAAAAAGGTTACATAATTTCTTGAACTTTTTAATACCTTCAATTTTGAGCCTGACTGTATTAGCTCAATAGTCTTTCTACATAATTATTGCTCTCTTACATTTTGCTGTATGAAACTTTATAACTTTCTGAAATTTTCTGCATATTTTTTTCTTTTAAGAAATGTTAAAAGAAAAGATAATTGTATTCTCTATAGTAAGATTCATGTGTTTAAAAGAAATTTATACTTACACAATAAAACCAGAGAAAGAACTGTTGCTACTTCCCACTTCGAATCTTATTTTTAGATAAAAAAAAAAATATTTTAAACTGGCCTCTACATCAGAGAGTTTTTAACCTTTCGAAAGTGAAGTGAACCATAAAATGCTGAATATTTGAGCCGTTCAAAGGGTTAATTAAGAAATATCAGAAACAACGTTTTCTTTCATATTTCCTTCATAACATATAACATATGAATGTAATTTTCTTTTGAAAAGTGAAATAATAGAGTTCGGGCAGATAATGGGTTAATCGTATATCTTTTTTTAAAAAGAGAGACGAGCTTAGAGCTAAAATGCCCGAACTTTTTTTTCTTTTGAAGAGGTTATGTGTCATGTTTCTTGCAACTGCTGTCATTTATCTGTTTGAATGGCACAATGTAACAAAGGAAACGCCTTAACAACAGAGGGGGAACAGCAATACTAAAGAGAGGGAACTTGAACAATATTATACGGGCTCATTTAGAGCGCCCCTTGTGTAGCTTTGCAATATTCCCTCACAGTTTGAGTTCCAACAACTTTTTCACAAACGATTGTATTTTTCTTTCAATGGATCACGAACACATGTTTACCATATGGCTAGAAGAGTGGCAATTTAATAATTGAACACTCTTCCAATAATACTGAAATAGGTTCTAATATTTCAGTACCCAATGTTGCTTCTTGTCATAAAAATTTACTTCAATTTTACTTTTGGTTAATAATAAAAGTATGAAAAAATTCTATATGCGAAGAGTGGGCGCGAATTAAATTTACTTTTGTAAAGGAACTAGCTACTAAACCCAATGTTGCTCGGGATAAAAAAAATTTATGCGTAATAATTTTAATGAAAAACTATTTTTGTATAGAAAATTAAAATACCCAAAATTCTTTTGTCGTCTGAAACGTTTTATAGTTGCTGGTTTTCAAATTTTGTTCATAATTATTAAAGTATGAGAAAGATTTTGACCAATATTTAGGGACAATGAATTAAATAGTTATTTTTTCACTTTTAAAATGTATTAAAATAATCCAGGTCAGTAGTTGTTCCTGATATAAATTATTAATCGTCTGCTCTTAAACTTTTCCATAGTGTACTATCAGAAATCTGTTAATGTGTTCGTCGTATGTATTCTTGTTCTTCAGCAATAAAAAGTATTGTTATAAATTGTAAAATTTATATACAATTTAATTTTTTTTTAAAATTTAAAGTGACAGCAACAAATTCAACGGAAATGAAATTTGAGTCACTGGAAATATTGTTTTTCGAACTTTAATATAGCATCAAAATTGTTATTGTGAGATAATATTTTCGAAAGATAGCTCGGAAAAACGCAAAATTTTGCTTAATTTTTAATTAACTAAAGCTTTAATTAACTTGTGTGCTTTGAGAAGTTGATTATGATCTTATATTAAATATTTACAAAAATAAACACAAATAAAGGTAGATTAGTTCAAAGTCCCACCGTTTCCTAGCAACGAAGTTTTTATAAATTTGTTTTAATTTCAAAATCCTCTACATGTAATCAAGTTTTTATCAAATTTTAAAAAAATAGTAAAGGATGAAGGAAAAATTACACATTTATAAAAATTAGTATCGGTGAAAGTTAAAAGTTTCAGATGGCATAAAAATATTTTTTTGAAACAAATTGCTCCGAAGTTACTGCGGAAAAACGGTTTCTGTAAATTTCTAATTATCTGGACTTCGAAAAGTTGACATTAATGTTCCGCTTGTTTCAAATCATAAGTGTGCAAAATGTGGCTGTAATCGATCTAGTGGCTTAGGAGGAGAGGTGGATTATACATACATACACACATTCCCACTTAAATAACCACAATGACTTTTATTTATGTTAAGATACTAGCTGATATACCCAGCGATGCTCGGGATTAAAATGCTTTCAAGTCTAATATTTTAAGGTGAAAAATACTTTTGTATTATAAAATACTGTAATGCACAAAATTCTTTTATCATCTTAAATGTTTTTAATTAAAATGCTATGGACGAGTTTTCTGCTTTATTTGTTTACATTTGATTGCCTGTACTAAGTAATTCCAGTGTAATGCTAAGTCAATGGAATCTTCAAAGTGGAAGTCGAACATACAAGCAGATAAAGTCAAGGTTTTCAATGTAAGTAAAGAAACCAGAAAACTCGTCCATATCAATTAGGCCAGACGATTTTTAAAAATTGCCGATAGATAATTTTCTCCATAAGGCATTAATATTTGTTATAAAAGTACTTCATTTTTTTCACGAATGGTAAGGGATAATAAAGGTTTTAATAGACGTTTCGGGACAAAAAATTAAATAGAAAATTTTTCATAATTAAAATGAATGAAAAGAAACTAAATCAATAGTTGTTCCTGATAAAAAAATTTTTTAATCAACTCTGTGAATTGTCTTCTTTAAAACTTTTCTTTTAGTGTTCTTTTAGAATTCAATTAATAAGTTCTGGGAAGAGTTCTTCGTATGTATTCTTGTTATTTAACAATAAAGATATATTATTGCAAAATGTGTGTAATTATTAATCTTGACAAATTTATTAAAAAGTGAAAAAATAAATGAAACAGAAATGAAATTTGTGTCACTGAAAAGCTAATTTTTTTAACTTTAAAATTGAGAAAAAATATTTTTTGTGACTTCATATTTTGGAAAGATATCTTCGAAAAACGACAAAAATTCGCTTAATTTTTAATTTTTTGTGCGTAAAAAATAAAGGAGGAGTATTTCGAAGTTACGCCGTTGCCTAGAAACGAAATTTCTATAGATTTGCTTATTTGAAAATGGTCTGCATCTATTCAATTATTTTAAATTAACTTTTGAAAAATTAATAAAATTTCAAGGAAAACTGCCACAGAAACAAAGTTGGTATCACTAAAATATATCTCGAGGGGGATAAATTGCTCAGAAGTTAATGCGGGAAAATGGCAAAATTTCGGTCAATTATTAATTTTGCGCATGTTTAAGTAACTTTTGCTCTTTGAAAAGTTGTCAGTAATCTTCCTCTTGTCTTACATAATAAGTTGTAAAAGTTTGTCAAGTGGTTTAGAAGGAGATATGGAACATACATACAATGACTTTTATTTATATTAATATTTGCCGCGTTTTTATTAATTAGAAAAATGAAAAGTTAAAAAAACTTGCAACTAGAAAAAAATTAGTCTTTAGTTTTTATTGCACTTTAATAAAAGCACTTTTAAAAGTTTATATGCACTTTTTTCATATTTCATCAAGCAAGTTTAGAAAATTCAAACCCTGTCATATGAACCAGTACCAAATAATTGTTAATGATCGCTGTAAACATGAGAGAGTTTCCTATTTTCAGGAAAATTTATACCAGTTTTAACAATTCCATTAGTTTTTTGCTCGATATTAAAATTGCAGTAAAACATCCCAATATTTAAATCAATGATAAAGTTTATTGTTCACCATCACAAAGCTATCCTGATAACTTTGGCTTCAGGAATAACGTTATTCCTCTCCCTCAAAAGTTTATCCCTCGAAAAGGGACCACCCAAATTCTAATTGCCAGTGAAAACCACAAAACGACCTTGACAAGCAGCTGACTCGCCTCGCTTATTATGAGCGAGGGGAAAAGCACTAGAGATTTTCTACGTCGGAGTCAGTTTTCGGGTAATAAACAGAAAGCAACTTTCTACGCCGGAGCCGATTTTAGAATAGTCATCAGAGAGTGACTTTCTATGTTCCAGCCGGTTGAAGGGTTAAAATTAGGTATGAAATCCTTACATTTAGTTTTCAGATATCTAAGTCTACAGAATATTATCAAAAGCGCGATTTCAAAGGTTTTTGCAGGTTCATTCAAAACTTGTAAGACATTTGGATACTTTGTCTGTGACTTTTTAAAAATGACGCGATTGGGAAACTTATATAAATCTATGCAGTTTTCTTTCTTTTGATTATCATATACAGTATGCGTTCGTTTTTACGAACCTCTTTTTAACGAACGCTTGCTATTTTACGAACTAGCGAGTGGTCCCGAATACACTCCCATAGACGTAATGTAATTTTTCGCTCGCATTTACGAACTACAAATTATGAAAATCTTTTTTTTGCGAACTCAGTTTTCATACTTCTGCAATTTTTTTAAATATAGGAACGCAGTGCTAACGTCAATTAAACTCTCAACAGGTGCATTCCAAGAATGTGTTGTTTAACCTCCCACACTCTTTCGGAGGGGGCATAGCAACAAGTTCAAGTTGCATCCCTTGGTCCATGTGATTGGTTGTCAGGACTAAGGCACTTTTTTGAAGGGAACAATAACTCTGAAATGATTTCAAGCATAGATAAAATGGAAACATGTATTTTCCAAAATGTGATTTTAAAACAAAAAAAAAAAAAAATTAGGAATGGAAATAATCACTTATCTATGTTTTCATCTATGCATTTTCTTCTAAGTAATGCAGTCTATGTTTTCATATGTAATATTTTCAGAGCATGATAACGTATTATTCTGGGTAATAAAATAATTTTTGTGCATACATTTGCATTTATTTTTTGTACACTTAAAAAATACATGAACTTTATTTCATAATAGTAGTTAATAATCTTGAAATACTGCTTCATCTATGAAGAGGAGGCAGTTTGATAAAAATAGACATAAATAATGTACGTATTCATAACATTTTTGGTGCTTATCTATTTTACGAACTTTCGATTTTACGAACTATTTGAGTGTTCCCTACAAGTTCGTAAAAACGAGCGTCGTATTTGTAATTTTTTGGAACAAAATTTTCGTGTATGAATATTTTTAGGTTTCGTGCAGCTTTTCCTTCAAGAGTTGATGCGATTAAAAAAATCCTTCGAAACAGGAACAAATTAAAATTACATTATATGAGCTTAATTTTTCAAATTATTAAGTCTGTTTCACATGGCGCTTTGTCCTATTTATGAAAATTTTTAATTCTTTATAGGAAATATAATAATACTAAAATATGCCAATTTTATATTTAATCATCAAAAACTGAATTGAATTTTTACCCTTTGAAGACGATTCTTACGTGGGCGTGCCGGCGTCTTGTAGCGTTACGCGTACGGCCGCCCTTAAAGGGTTAAAAATGAAATATTTGTTAAAATTCATTAAGATTTAGAGATATTCTTAAATCATAAAAATCATTGTTTCATTAGACTTAAATCAATTTACCATGCTGTTTTGGTTATTAAAATTTATAAGTTGTCATAGTAAAAATAAAATGTGTAGTAAGTAATTAATGGATGGGAATGTTAGTTGAAATAAAAATAGGTATTGAAAATAGAGAGCGAGTCACAATTGTGAAGTTATTACTTAAATTATTAATTATTCCTGTATATATTAATATCTATTAGTTAAATTATTAATTATTACTGTAATTATCTAAAGTGAAATGTTTCTTGTTTCGAAATAAAAAGAAATCTGCAATTTTTCTTCGTTTAGATATTATCATTAATTATTTTCCTCCAGATCAATCGCGAAAGTATTTTGCTGAGCTATGTTTTGCGAATATTAATCTCCAATCCATCTTTATTTTTTTCAGTTGCATTTAATCACTCGCTCCATTTGAAAATACAGCTATATATAGGTATCTGTTTTCCTTACTTTCTTTCTATATTTTATTATATCTTCTTTGTAAGTCCATGAGGCACTATTTTTTCATGACTTTTAATTGGAATTCTTCCATGAAACCTTATGTATGTTATGTTCACTTTTCTTCTGCACGATCTTAATTAATCTGCAATGATTGCGCACCAAATTTATTCTTTTCTTTCTCCAGCATTTTAATCGAAAACAGCTTTTTTGGAAATAAATATTTTTTTCATAGTCTTTTGTACTCTAAAAATATCTAGTATATGTTACTCTAATTTCTGAAAAAACGAAAGGAGAGCTATTGGCATTAATAAAGCATAATTTTATTTATATCAGCGCAGAATTCTGGATGAAACTTATTTTGATTAATATATAAATAAAATCGTTTGTTACATTTATATATTGTTTTTTTGGCCTAATAATAATACACTTTTTTGAGAAATATAAAAAAATGAAGAAATTAAAATTAATCGGTAACCTGTAAATGGTGTCTCTCTCATGATTGGTTTCAGACAAGAATTCTTTTGAATATTATAGCACTAATTTAAAAGCAATATTTTTGTATTTGCAGATGAAAGTCTTTCGCAATTAGAATGTGACGTAGGTCATTTGATATGGAAGAGAAAGTGCAATCAAATAAATGAATTCATATATTAAGGAAATTGCAGCGCCCCACTTCTTCCTATTTGTTGCGATATGCTGTTATCTTCTCTACTATTTTTGAAATTCGTATATTTTCCGTCAAAGATTGGAAACAGGTCAGTAGTTTCCAAATCGTAACAACATATTTAAACGTTAGAGGCAATAATAAATTCTTATAACCTTGGTGTAAGTAAATGCTCATAACTGCTCATCTACAGCAGCTAAAAATTTCAGTCAGATTCGGAGATTGGGCTATCTGCTCAAGTTTTTTAATCGAATTCTTGAGAAAATATTAAATTTTACATAAGAAGTGATGATGTAGTACGAGTATGAACTATCTAGCACCAAACACATCAATCCGAATATTGACTCTTACTGTATGCGACGTGTTTTCAACATAGTTACATGACACTACTTTTTGCTCTCAGGCCTAGAGTCCTTGAGACGCTTTATAAGCTGTAATTAATTACAGTAGGTGAGATAATTTTTTCTAAGGATAAAGGAAACACTACAAGATATTTCGTCTGGAAGTAATTCCATGTGGAAAACCTGAATGATGGTATGACAGGCATCGTTATACACAGCAATGTGCCCTGCCAAAATATGTTTCATTATGGTGTGCCGAGTGTAGCAAGTGTTCCTGTAAAAGAATGGTACAGAGAGATCATTAATAATTTCTCCACTTAGTGTGTTATGACGGAACAGACACCAGAGAGACTTCCCCTTCTTGTAAGCAGAAAAAAATTGATATAAGGGCCGACTTATAACTGCGAAAGCTTCCCCTGTAATCAAGTAAAAGAAACTCACCATTTTCCATCTAAACATGACATCGAAACAGTGTCCTCTGATTTGAAAGGATGAAAGAACAACCTTGATATTGAAGATGCAATCACTTACGACGCCGCATATTCAGTCGATGACATCACACTAGATTCTAACGAACGTACTGAAATATTTCGTTTTAATATCTGTCGAACAGAGAAAAATATCAAAGTACTAGCTGATATCCCCGGCGTTGCTCGGGATAAAAATATTTTCAAGTCCAAATACTTATAACACTTTCAGTTTAATAAAAGTTCTTTTCGCCGAAGCGTCTTTCGTTGATTTTCGTTAATCAACTGACCCTTTGGACCAGCAGTGAAACACCCTTTTCTTTTTCTCACCTGGCAAGAATCTCGTAGTCCTTCGTATTCAAAGTTAGTGAAAATCTCTAAAAATTTTGCTGACGTCACAGCGACCGATGCGCGCGCACACATCGGTTGAGAGAGGTTTATTTACTGTATTTTAACAGATGAATAATTAATTCATTCAGATTAATTCATTTAACAGAGAAAGGTCATAGAGCATAGGTCATAGTTCAAAGTCAATATAGAGCTACTTTAGTCGCAGAAAGTCACAGCTGAGTAATCGATTAATGAACTATCCTTAATTAATTATTATTAACAATTGTTAAATTAATTGAGCTGTCCTTCCCATCGTTTAATTGAGTTGAGTTGGTTTTAGTTTCATTTAACTGAGAAGGGTCATACAGCATAGGTCAAAGTCACATAGAGCTATTTTAGTCATATAAAACAACTTTAGACGCAGAAAGTCACAGTTGAGTAAGGTAAGTAAGTCTACGCCCCTCAATCACAGCGTCCGTTTAGCAGAGACAGCCTCCTGTCCAATTTTTCTTTATTTTTGCCATAATCCGGACAACAATGATCTTATCTTTAGTGTTTTTGCCACTGACAGGAAAAAACTTCATATTGTTCTTTCTTTTTCACCTTAGGCCCTCTGCCTCCAGTAGGAAGTGGGATCAACAGTCTTGAAGGATTTTACGCACTCGTCATGATCATTATAAAATTTGTAAAATTAAATGAAGCACCGTGGAAAGAGAGTAATTAACATCATTATGTTGTGGTGCAAACATATTGAAAGAGGTATATGTTACGAAATAAAAGCTAAATAAATTTTCTGCCTTTCTGTTAACATTCAAAGAAAACAATATTTTTATCATAACTTTCACAATGGTAAAAATACCGGAATGAAGGATTTGATAAAACGATCAATGATTTGAATTTTATTACAATAACAGAAAGCATTGTTACAAATTGTGTATGAAATAAATTTGAAATGTTTATTATATTAAGAAACAGAACGAATAAAATTTAAATTGAAATCATTAAAAAGATAATTTTCTGCTCTTTTAGGTGATATGTAAATAATCTACACGCAATATATTTTTTCTGAAATTGATGAACACTGAACACTGAGATAAAGGCCGAAAATTGGCTTAATTTTCGTTATTAATTTAAATACCTAAGGAAGGAATTATTTTGAAAGTTTGAAAAAGTAGAATTAATCTAAGAACGGACCTCACAATGGCATGTGGAAATTTCACGTCAAGACTATTCACAGCTTAGGAGAAATTCTTGCGACAGACCGTTAGAACATCTTTTTCCCCTCCCTTTTTCCTCTTCCTACGATAGGAATCGTACTAAGTATCTTTGAATACTTAGCACACACTCATTGGGATCAATGAAAAATTTGTGAAAATTAAACAAAACATCGAGAGAATAATTCACTAACGTCATTGGATCACTGTGTAACAGTATTAAAAGTTGTCAATGCTAAGACAACCGGAAACCAGAAGTGAAAAGTCTGCTTTGATGTTTATGCTCAAAGAAAGCAATTTTCTTATATTAAGTTTAACACTGGCAAAAGCCCGCGCGCGAAACAGTGATTTGGCTTGAATTTATTTCCATAAAAATAAAAATTATTGTTAGAACTTGCGTTAAAAATATATTTCTAAACCTTAATAACAATCAGAGAAAACACTTTATTGCAATGAATTAATATAATTAAGAAGATAATTTTCTGCTCTTTAAAATGGCATAAAAATAATTGTTGTCTATTAAATATTTCAGAAGTTATTGGCAAAAAACGTCTGAGATTTAGGCTTAACAGCGGCTAATTTTTGTTAGTTAATTAAATATCTTAAGAACTAATTAACTCTGAAAGTTGAAAATAGCACCGTTGACCTAGAAATGGGCTCTAGAATGTCGTGTGCAAATTTCATGTCGCTACGGTACACCGTTTAGGAGGAGTTCTTGTAACCGACAGACAGACAGACGGACGGACGGACAGACAGACAGACAGATACATGTATTTTCTGCTTTATATTATAGACTAGCTGTTATGCCCGGCTTTTCTCGGGATTAATATGCTTTCACGTCTAATATTTTTGATGTTAAAAACTACTTTTGTATAGAAAATTACAATACTCAAAATTCTTTTATCTTCTTATTAAATTTTTAAAAATTAATTAAAACTGGAGGAAAAATTTAACAGATATAAAATGGGTATCATTGAAAAGGAAAAATTTTGAACTTTAAGATGGAATAAAAATATCTTTTGTGGAACAAATTGCGCCGAAGTTATTGCGGAAAAACGGTTACGGTTAATTTCTAATTAACTGACTGTTTAATTAACTTTTGTACTTTGAAAAGGTGACAGGTATCTTCCTCTTGTCTTAAGTAATAAGTATGCAAAATTTGGTTCTAAACGGTGCTGTGGTTTCGGAGGAGATGTGGAACATACATACATACGAACATACATACCCACAATGACTTTTATTTATATTAAGATTAGCATAACAAATTTCTTGGATTGAGAATTTCTGCATAAATTCATCATCAATTTGGTTTGGTCTTAATGTGTTCGTTAGCCAAATCAAAATATGTGAAAGAATATGAAATATGTTCCTACCATTCGATGTAGTATAACCAATACTTAACAGAACCAAAAACTTGACCTTTTATCAACACATTCATGAATTTTATTAACTTTTGCCGAAAGATCCTTGCAATTAAATCATGTCTATCAGTTTTTGATTGGCTATTAGTAACATTTTGTGCCATTTCTTTGCAATTTGTATGTGATGAATAGTGATGGCTTTCCTCCATGATGAAGGTAAGTGATGGCATCTTGAGCATATTCGTGCATATTTCGTGGACAACCAGTAAACGTTGAGGGTAAAATGACGAATTTCCCATGATTAGCTGGGTCACTATTATTTGCAATTGGATCTTTCAAATGAATATATCCATCAACACGCAGCTTCTTTTGATTCAGTCAGATGAATAATAATCGCTCCACCTCAATTTTGGCATACATATCAACCAAATATTGATGCAATCATGAAACTATGCGTAGACCATTAAACGATAGGCGTAGAACGACATTTCAGATACCGTCTTGTTAATTTGATTTGATGTTCCTGGCTCAACTTGATTGAAATTAATTGCGTATCCATCCTCACCACGTGGAAACATAAGCGGATACTGTAAGGCATGTAATCTGTGTCCCGCAAATGTTTTTCGACTCGTTGCTGCGCATTGTCAAGACAATGTAACGTTTCTCACAGTCATTTCCTGCAATGATGATGGCAACTTCATTTAGCGCTGGTGTGTTAAAGACACGTTCGGAGCCTTCTATTGGTTTCTTATCTGCCTTAATAACGATCTGTAGGTCTTCGGTTGGGTTATCCTCTATCGCCATTTTAAATTTTTGGGCTTAATGATTGTTTTCGTGTAACATCTTTTGCAAGAATTCGATTAAACTTTTGGTGGTCCCAGGAATCAACTTACAGCGACGTTTCGCTCCAGTTTCTTCGTTTCCAAGGAAGTATATTTGGAGGAACTTCGCTTCTTCATTGGGAAGTGACATGAGCGACCGTGCTTGTGGTATACTTGACCCTGAATTCGAAAAGTTGTCATAAATACTGTAGAGTCCAACATGGGCAATTAGGTTCCAAAGGAAGTCATCTGAAAACTACTATTGTATTTACGGATCATGCTGAGAAACTCTTTCGATTTTGGATGATTTCCTTCCATCAAACTATTCAATGGTTCTGGTAATTGAAGGAGTTCTGGTAAAGAAACTTTTCCATTGGAACAGAACAATCCTGATGCCACGGCTTCAAATTTCAGAGCACCTCAAAATGTGCACTTCGACGACATACTACCAATGTCTATCTGTGGAAAATTGAGATAGTCTAACTTAGGATCATAATGAAGTGCTTCGTCCTTCAAATAAAGCCAGTTACTTGCCTTCAGAGAGCCTTGTATCACTCTTTCTAGCTGGAGTCTATTACGTCGAGCATCAAAAGTTCATCAAATCATATTCGATTCTGGTTTCCAAGTGCATCGCAATGAATCCTTCGCTCTCGCTGTTCATTGCTTTCAGCAGCTCTCGAGTTTAAAGTTCGTAAGCGATCTGACGCTTGGCGCTGGTTCCTAACTTGAAAAGACTCATTAGTTCGACTTGCAATTGCCCGTAATTGGTCGTCAGAACGCCGCTCTTCAGTTTCTTCAGCAGTCATGTTATTTCTTCTTGCAATCGTTCGTAATCTGTACTCAGAACGTCGCTGTCGAGTTTCTTCAGCAATCATGTTATTTCGTCTTGAAATTGTTCGTAATATATCCTCAGAACGTCGCTGTTCAGTTTCTTCAGCAGAAATGTTATTTCGTCTTGCAATTGTTCGTAATCTATCCTCAGAACGTCGATGTTCAGTTTCTTCAGCAATCATGTTATTTCGTCTTGAAATTGTTCGTAATCTGTCCTCAGAACGTCGCTGTTCAGTTTCTTCAGCGTTTTCATTCACTCGTCCATCAGCTCGATATATTCTGTCCAATTCACGTATATGCGATTTTTGCTCTTCAGCTTGCTTCTCCCGCGACTGCTTTTTACGCATTGTGGCGAGACGTGAAAGATCAAATGTCCGTTTCTTTCTTTTAGGCATTTGAAAACAAAATATTATCAGAAGTTTAAGAAAAATCGCAAACTGATTAGGTAGTTTCTTTAAACTAAATAAACACTTTTTCTTTATGAGTCTCGTTCTTTCGTTTCTCAGGTCGTTGAATTAAATGCAATTCACGTGTTTTTTATTTTTGTTCTTTAGCTTTCTTGTACCAAGACTAATTTTAATGCATTTTGGTAAGACTTTCAGAATAAAATATCTTTGTCTTTCTATAGGTATTTATAAAGTAAATAATTTAAGAAATTTAAGAAAAATCACTAACTGGTTAAGTATTTTCGAAAAACTAAATAAAACAATTTTTCGCCGCCTCATTTTCCGTTGTTCGGGAATTAAAAAACATTCAATGGCCTCACACACTAATTAGGATTAAAATTAAACGCGAAAAATCTCATTGTAATCAAACTAACGTCATTGGATTATTGCACGTGCATAGTAAAATTTGTATATGCTTAAAAATAAAAACGGCAGTAAGAACATTGACTTTGAGTTAATGTTCAAATAAAAGCAATATTTTCTTAAGCACACAGCACGTGCGTTTCTGCATCTGTTAATGAAACACGTGAATGGATAATTTTATAAACAGTAAATTGGTCTGAACTTAATACTATAAGAATAAAAAGTATTGTTAAATATTGCGTTAAAATATAGTTTTAAACGTTAATAATTAGAGAAAATACTTTATCCCAATGGAATTAATATCATTAAAAAGCTAATTTTCTGCTCTTTAAGATGGCGTAACAATTATTTTCTTGCAATAAATATTTCAGAAGTTATTGGCAAAAACCGTCTAAGCATTAGGCTTAACAGCGGCTAATTTTCGTTATTTAATTAAATATCTTAAGAACTAATTAACTCTAAAAGTTTAAAATAGCACAGTTGACCTAGAAATGTGCTCTAGAATGTAGTGTGAAAATTTCATGTCGCTACGGTACACCGTTTAGGAGGAGTTCTTATGACCGACAGACAGACGGACGGACAGCTACATGTATTTTCTGCTTTATATTATAGATGTAACGAGGAGGAAGGAGAATTGCCATTACTAAGCAGGGTATTTTTTCACACTAATTTCTCAAAAGAATGGTTCTGAATAATTGTATGAAAAAAATAGATAAATCATCGGAAAGAGCACACGATTTCCGTTCTAATGAAGCTAGTTTTGAATTTCTAACGTAATTCACTGAATTTTGAGAAATTTTTAAAAATAGTCAGTTTTGCCCTCGAAATTTTTTTTGTTTTTAAATTTGCTGCATCCAACGTTCTAATAACACTATTATTTTCAATTTTTTTCAGCTTATAACTGCAACGGTTCTGTCGGATTTAAAACAAGAACGGTTAAAATATCTTTTCCCAATTTTTTTAATTAATTTTTCCCAGATCAGTTCAAACAGTTTTTTTGCTAGCGAGATTTAACGGCGAGAGTTTCTCCGGAATGCACTGTTGCAATTTCATTGGCTGGTACGGGACCTTCCTCGCGGCAGGTGACGTCATATGCTTTTATTTCCAGCATGCATTTCTACAATCCGATTCCTTCCAGCAGGTGACGTCATTACATTTGCGTCATCGTCATCTCAATAATATATACATTTCTGTTTTGATAAATGTCATTATCGCAAAGAAAAAATCTTTGTGTATCTATCTGTTTTGATTTTGTTTTCAAAACTTTTTCGAGTCATTGTGGGCCTCCCCCCCCCCCCCCATTTTGTTGAAGTTCTGATTTCACTGGCAACGCCGTGCGCGTACTGCTAGTCTATATATCGACCTTAATAAACAATAGAACCTTAAAACTACACGTGGCTACCACGTAATCTTTCAATACGAGCTCATACAGGTACTTATGCGTTTAACCTCATCTTATACTTATCTCAAAAACAGAATAAATATGAAATTCAAGGGCTCTTCTTTACAGTGCTTCCTGATATTGTTATGGGGTAACAATGGTTTCTTAAAATGTAAATCCATATAATCAAAAAAGGGGGAAATAAAGGGAAAAACAAATTAAATTTAACTATTTGCTTTAAAATATATCTATTTCTTCTTTCCTGCTTTTTATTGCAAGTATTAATTTTAAATTACTAGTTTATGCTAATTAATATAAAATCTGGTAAAAAGAACTTATATAAAGAAATACACTAAAAAATTAAAAATAATAAAACTGTAACAACTTTCGTAAATTGCAAAAAAAAGAAAAGAAAAGATAGAAACAAAGTATCTGTAAGTAGTAAGCTTTTATCACTGCAAAGTAAGCTTTTTTCATTATGTTAGTTAATTTTTGAATTATATAAAAAAAACTATATAAATTTGTAATATTCAAACCAGACCTAATGCGACTGATCTAGGAATTTAAGTGCTGTCATCTACAAACTCGAGATGCACGGTGAGTTAAATTTATCCCACCTTTTCTCAACTATAATAATTGATGAGCAAGCTAACTTTTTGAAGACAAATTTTTATTTTAATACATTCATTGAATACAAAGGATTTATTTTGCATCAAAAATTAATTCTGCGAATTATTTTGTTGAACTACAAATGAAAACGGATTTCATTATCAAAAAAGTCGTAAATTTAAATTAAATTTTAAGATAGTCTTATTAATTTTCAATAGTACTGTAATTTTAAAAAAAATATATAAGAAACATTCGAATATCCATCGAAAAAATTTATGCAATAAAATAACAAGAGCAAGGTTTTTTTTTTAAAAGAATCTTAAAGAAGATGGGATCCTCCATATTTTTACCCTTTGAGAGGGCAAAAAAATAATTTCCATGTAATCAAACAGGAAAAAACTAATTAAATTTGACTATTTGCTTTAAAATATTTTTTTGGTTGCTAACCTCACCTTATACTTCTTTTAAAAACAAAAGAGATATCGAATTCCGAATTTACTGTGCTTCATGATATACAATTTTGATAAATATAATATATATAAATAACTCACATCAAAATGATCTCCACAGACATGGCGAATGCTGCATGCTGATAATGCCGAATTAAGTTTCGGATCTCTCTTTATTGCTTTACACCACCTTTTGCGAATAATATAATTTCTTGGCACATCGATAAATAATTTATCGGGTGCCGTTACAGTTGTATTACTAGATTTAGGAACAATACAACACTTGTACCTTGCCGACATTATTTTATCTGATGCGATAGTCAGAAAATATAGAAAAATAGAGAATCTCTATAGAGAGCGAACGGAAGGAAGCGTGTGTCTCCCCTGTCAGGCACCTGTGACGTCAGACCCGTTTCGCGCCAAAATGGATCATTTCCCTCGCGAATTCTCAGAGGCGAACTTTGATTGCAAATTTTAAAAAACAAAACTGTCTAGAATTTTTGTAATGTTATTGTTCATTTCGAAGCATTTTAAATCGATTTAAAAAATAAAAAAAAATTGCTGAAATTTCCCATTGTTCTAATTTTCTTTAATGCTTTCTGTGTGTATGATGCCACTGTATTACTCTTGATCGGGTGTTTTACCCTCACTTGTTTTCTTGTCATATCCCGTTCCTTTATCGTAGAAATATTTTCTGTTTCTCTCAATTGGAGATTTTCTCCAAAGCTTTGTGGATGGTTTGTTTATATTTTCACGTTGAACAGAGTATTAAATTGTTTTTTTTATGTCTGCATTTTAAATTTGCAGTGCGTCTCTTCCTTATCATTTAGCGTCAGTAAATTTTATCAACTTATTTTATTAATTCGTTCTTGTATACATGGCCATGAAACGTAGCAAAATCTTTTTAGGATTTTAACTAGCTTATGCGTCATCGTTTGAGATTTTTGGTGCAGAATTGCGCCACAGAATTCAAAAACTCACTCTCTAACCCTTCCTTGAAGTCTAATGCTCCCCGAAAGGAATCGGCGATTATCCCTTTATAGTTCGTAACTCTGGGGCACCTCCAAATAATTTTAGGGGGCTATATTATGATAAACTGATGTTGTAAGTGCAAAAACATCAAACCTTTGCTGAATTACCAATTAATTTATGAAATAAAGGGTGGTAAATATACTTACTAGAGATCATTCAGGGGAAAATGAAAGTGGTAAGCATACTTATCACTGAGCGTTAAGGGTAAAAATATCTTAGAATGCTCACTGGTAAGTATACTTACCACTTAATTTTAGGTAATTTAAAACATATTTCTGCAATTCTTTTAGTAAGAAATCGTGGAATTTCTTCGAATTGAAATTAAGTCTTTAATTAAATTAAATTTTGATGTCCATTTTGCATTTGATGGGACGGCTTGGCGGAGCGCTACATTAAATAAAAATAAAAATTTCAACCTAATAAAATTTTTCTAATAACATCTTAACGACTTTTGTGCTGTGAAAGAAACTAAAAAAATCATGCACTACAGAATTTAAAAAATCAGCACACCGAAAACGAAGTCGAAATATGCATAAGATCATTTACAGAATGATTTCGAATTTAAAGAAGCTCCTACTGCATTTTTGTTGAGTTTTAAAATTGAAAGTTGAATTTAAATTAAATAAATTCAATAGCAAATACTGATAATTAAATATAAGAATACTTTAGACATAAAGAACACAATAAGACTGTTTTATTTCTGAAAATATTTCTTTGAGTTGAAATTTAATAACAAACGGTGGAACTTAATGTCGTTACGAAAACACTCACGTGGTGAACAGGCAGTGGTAAGTATACTTAATACTTACCATTTTTGAATTTAATTACGTTTAAACCATATAATTATTGTTTTCTGGGTTATTATTGTAAATCAGTCGAATGTTAAGCTTCCAGTTATCTTATATATCATTTTACAATACTTTATTCGCCATCAGAAAAAAAATCTTTCGTAAGTGGTGTGTATATATACTAGAGGACTATAAAGGGTTATAACACGGATGAAAACTTTATTCTCATGGTCATAGATACAGTGAAACCTGTGCATAACGATACTGTCTATAACCATAAACTTGCCTATAACGGAATTTTTTTTGGTCCCAGCGGAATTTCTATTTACTCAAGATATTTTAAACCCGCCTATAACGATAATCACTTTGTAGATTCATCTGATTATAACCATAATTTTACCTCTTCTGAAAGCTATTAAATCCCGGTTTTTTTCCCTTGGAAAACGACAGCCTATGGTCAAAATATCAGATAACAGGGGAATCGGAGGAGTAGGAAGCTAGAAACTGAGGCAGGGGGAGGCTAGAAGGGAACGTGCACAGATGTTTGTTGCCTCCAATTCCTGAAGGCCACTAACATGTTCATTTCCATTTAGCACTTCGGACTGATCACTTGTTCCTTGAAATACGCTTTTGAAGTGTAACATCTTGAAAGTAGGATTGCGCGATGCAAAACATTGGCATTTGAAAAAAAAAAACTATAAATAATTTCGGAACTCGATCAGAAACTAAAGCAAGTTGATGCTGCGAAAAAAGATGGGATGTTTCATTCGACGATAGCTACTTTTTGAAAAAAAAAAAGAAATAACACTGAAGATGCTGTAGAAAAAAGTAAATATGATATCAAACGTAAACGATTCAAATGTGCCGTAAATGCCGATACTGAGAAAGTTTTCAACTAAAATTTTCATTTTGAAGTTCTTAAAAAAATTTATATCAATATATAAAATTGTATATTTTAGTTTTATATCAGTGATTATTTGTAAGACTAATTAAAAAGAACAATAAAATGAGTAGTATATTAATATATGCACTCACACATAAACATTGGCTGCACAAATCCTCAAACAGACTATAAAGATAAACTGTCTTATAACAATATGTTTTCTAGGTCCCTACATTATCGTTATAATCAAGTTTTAATCTGTATAGAAATTGATGAATTTCGGATGATACTATGCACGTAAACCCAAAAATGGTTTAAAAAAAATCTGTCTGAGAATAAGCAGGTGGGCCACAATTCCCTGAAAAAATGTTAAATTTTTTAAAAATCAGTTAATTATTTTTATGACTGCTTTTGTTTCGCAAACATTAAAATTGTTTAGTTCTTCTGTAATACCGCTATGAAACAACAAAAAAATCCAAGTTTTAGTTTTCCTCCTATTTCGAAATGAAACAGCTCCCTTCAGAAAGCGTTGTTGAGTATGAGTATTAATCAGCGGCGAAGAGCAGAAACATGAAAGTTATATTTAAAAGGCCCATTATCAAATGCCTCAAACCCTGTTGCTCTTGAAAAGTATATTTATGAAGGCAATTAGCATTTTCTCTTGGGGATTTAATCACTTAAAAGTAACTATATAGGCGTCTTAATGGCCCTAATTGAGACAGTTATATATTAAAGTTTATAATGTTGAATTCTAAGAATTATGTCTTCAAGAAGAAACACTATCTGCGTACAATTTATTTGAGAGCATTTAGTGAAAAGATATCATTTTGAGTGACTTTTCGCTAGATGATATGACGATTCTTAGAAATCTGAATGAAATATGCTTACAAAGAGAGAATGTCTTCTTGGAATGTTTTAAGTCAAAGTATAAGCGCTTTAAAATTCAGTCTTCCATGCAGTGGCGTCTAAATTACTAATTGAAACCTCTGTTTTTAATAGTATGCATGTTGTTTACTTTAAGACGAATACAGAAATATTTTCTGTTTTTGTACATAGTATTTTCTATATTTATTATTTAGTTTTGACTGGTGTCAACATTTCCTCAATTCTGATAATTAAATCTTAATCTGCGTAGAGAACATACTTTCCCATTTATTCCTTACGATTTGTTCATCAAAACATATTGGAATTGTTTTTTTATCATAAAATAATTTTATACGTTGCATATAATTCATGAATTTGTAGTTAATAAGCTTTTGAAATTTAAAGCGTAAAACATACTTTTGTAAAGTAAAAGCATAAAAGTACATATTCGTTATTCAAAGAAACATAATTTCTCATTTAAATTTTATCATGAGGTAAGCTTTTTGGAAATTTCAATAGCAGATATACGACATAATATTATAATACGCATGGAATTTTTAACTATAAGTTGTAGCCCATATGGTCAGAATTTTATAACTAATTCTTATTAAAAACTTCATTTTTATAATATTTTATAATGTATTTTTGCTTTGCATATGTTCATATCTGAAGTCCTGAAATAATTTTTCAGCCACTATTATAATGAGATTCCTTTCCTTGATCAAATAAAGGAGACATCAGTCAAAAATGGTTCAACAATTCTGCTTTGAACAACGGAACAGCCATCCGGTGCATCTCAGTGACGGTCGCTGCAATAGCTCGAGTGCTGAAGCGGGATCCCTAATGGCCGTCATCGGCCACGGCCCGACCCCTCCCGTAGGAGGCACGCACTATCACTGGCAGGCAACTTCGGGAAGAGGACTTTTATGTTGTGTATGCTCATTTCATTTTATGTTATTAATTACCGTCGTTGTTATTGGCGATGATTGAAAAACCTTTTACTAGTTTTAATAAAGCCGGGGCTGTTCTCGTGACACATTGGGGTCTCGGCTTGTGCTCATTCTGCCCGTTGGGCTGGGTGCTAGCTTGGCCTCCGCGTGCTGGCGGTGCGGTCTCCTTCCCGGATGCCGGTCATAGCTTAAACCCTTGTGGGTAGATTTGTCCAGTTTGGGTATCCACTAGCGCTGGCAGAGGGCAAATCCCAACCATTATTGAACCCACCAGGGAAGCGAGACCCCCTTATTTATCGTGCGGTTTTTTACCCACGGAATGTGATCGTAAAACGTGGTATCATGCGTACCACCATCTATTTTAATAATCAGGAACACGATTCCATGACGGGATAATACGTACATGCAGCTGAAATTTCCAGTTCATTTTTAATAATTCAGAATTAAATTCTCTGATTTAAGTAATTAATTAAATTCTCTAAGCGTTATTATTAAGGATTAATATTGATTTTATTAATTAAATTCTCTAAGGATGGTTATTTCTTATTAAAACTGAATTATATATTTTAATGAGCTAGATATTATTAAATCAAATTTTTTTGTTATGTAGAATTTATAAAAATTTGATGATGAACAATTAATTCAAACCAATAATTTTAATTTTTTGTACATGGTTATGCAAAAATTAAATTTCAACTTCAAGTAAAGAGTCTATTTTAAATTCAGTTTAGGAAAACCAAATATTTGTAATAATAAAACCAATAAATCACGTTTACATGCATTTCAAATAAATTAATGCTTTAGTTCAATCATACTGTGATTGCTAGCAATAGTAAATACATAATTAAATTAAAGATTGTCATTATCATTGCAAGCTAAACGAGATGTTTTAAAAATAAATTTAAAAACATAAAATAAAAATATAAAAAAGTGAATTGATTCTCACTTGGCGAAAATTTGTTTTTATTTTTAATTGTACGCTGAACTTGCCTTCATTTACTTAACAATGCCGTCTTTTAATTGCTGCTTACTGTGACAGTTTCGTATTTGTCACTTGGTATTCTACTTTTTATATTTTTATAATTTAATTAAAATAATCTAATTTGTAGGGCTATGAATATTAAATCTGCTTTGGTTTATAAGTGACTAGCAGTACGCGTACGGCGTTGCCCGTGGCTTAATGACTTGAATAATAAAAAAAAGCCCAAAGCTTACAAAAACAAATCAAAACATGTATATATAATATTATTGATTTCGCCCTCGATTTTTAGTTAAAGTACACGCAGGAACTTTCTTTTAACTGAAGATAGGAGCATATATCAGCAACTATCAAACGTATAAAACAAATAAATCAAATGATTCTTGGATCAGTAAAATGAAGTAATTAAGATTAGCTGGCTCAATAAAATGATTGAAAGTATGACGTGGCTGTCGCTTGATACCGCCAGCCTATCGGATAGCTGAAATGCATTCTGGGAACTAACCGCAGTAAGTCGAAAGCTTCGTCGATTCGGATATGCGAGAGAAAATGTTTTGAACTGATCAATAAAAAAATTCATAGAAAATCGGAGAATAAAGCTATTTTAACCATTCTTGTTTTAAAGCAGGGACAAATATTCCGGTGTATACCTAACATAAAATTGAAAATGATAGCGTTATTAGAACGTCGGATGCAAGAAAATAAGAACCGAAAGTTAAAAATATAAATGAAAAGTGACTATTATTTAAAAATTTCTCAAAATTGAGTAAATTATGTTAAAAATTCAAAACAAACTTCATTAGAACGAAAATTGTGTGTTCTATTCGATGGTGCATTGATAGTTTTTCAACGATCATTAGAAAAGATACTACAGCCATAAACGTGCCAAAAATGACCCAAAACCACACAAAACATTAAATAAAAACATTTCCAGATTAAATTTTAAAATTATGGCTTAGAGGTGCATTGAGTCACTATTAAGATTACCTGTGTGCCAAATTCCATGGCGGTAAGTGCTATAGATTCGTCTGGACATCGCACACACACGCAAACATTGCCTTTTATAAGTATAGATGAGTATGCATAACGCCAGTTTTCGTCATGTAAACTCATAAACAACATAATATCTACCAAATATAAAATATTTACTTTAAATATAATTTATTAAAGATTCCTCCATCAATGAAAACGACTTTCTCTAGTGATCTAATAGCTATTATGAACTAGAATTTTATAATTCTGGTTTAAATGAATTATAGAGATTTGAAAAATAGAACTTACTATTTTTAGATATGTTTATCTTTTGATAATATTAGTTTAAATTATTCGCTTAAAAAATTTAGAGTAAAAATATTTATTTGTTAGAAAGTGAAAAAAATATTTATCAAATGAAAATTTATTTGTAAAAAGAAATTTTAGTTCTGGATATCGTGATCGGCGTTCTCAGCCTAAGAAGAAACTAGGAGTTGGTTAAATCTCTAATGCGAAGCAATTTTGTTAGTTATTTAATTCGGATATTTTAATTCAGAATCATGATCACACAAAGTTAGCATTTCAGATCCGAATTTAATCATACTGTTGAGGGGCATTTCTCTTAACCTTCCGTCCGGCCTATTTAATCTGTGAGATGAAGCACCCATATGTTTTTGTGCGGGAAGGTATGGGACCTTTAGTAGCTTCCTGGCTCCCTACCACTCACACTAGGGTATCTTGGTTTTTTCTCTAATTCTTTCTTGGTGTGCACGAGGGGCACATTAATCTGGTAGATGATTTGTGCCCGATTACGTTTTTATTTTTGATTTCCAAAATTTTTCTCAAGATTTCTTTTTATATACCTGCAGAAGTTCGTATACCTGTGTTTCCGCCCCTAATTCAATGATATTGATCGTTATTTCCAATATATAGTTTCAAAAATGTCGAATTATTTTAGGCTCTCAACGCCAGCAATTGCCATTGCTAAGGAAACTTACAGGAAAACAAACGTGAACTCTCTTCTGAATTCCTTACATTTTGTTAGTTGAAATTGCAAAGAAATACAAAAAAGTTGTTTTAAAAGCAAACATAGCTTTATATGACTCAATAGTTCAGTTTGATTGGCTTTTTTCTTAAGCCTAAGCAGAAACTTAACTTTTAATCTCACAGATGAGCGTCGTCCGAATATGTTAGTGTATTGCTCCCGATCGAAGGTTAATGTCCCTTTACTCTATAATTATTTGTATATTTTCGCGTCAGTTTAAGTGTAAAAAAAATCACATATAATACAGAAGGATAACTTAGAAAGATACGATACAGAAAAAGGAAAACTAGGGATGAGTTTTTCGACTAATTATAGATTGAATTGTGCTGTACATTATAAACGGACTGCATATTTTGAATCATTTTATATGTTTAACAAAAGATTAATGATCTACATCCTGGATCTAAGGCTTATTACATCTTGAAAAATGCCTTTCTTTACGAAGTCGAAATTTTGTCAATAGCAATTCATCGGAATACCTGTGAAATGTAAACTTATCTTAAATCTTAATCGTCAAAATAGTAATTGCGTCATAAAATTTTTGTATTTAGACATTACCTATTGATATTTATTTTTTTATTCTATTCTTGTTGAAACGTTGGTGGATATCAGCTAGCTTAGAGTCTGATATCATTTTTTTATCCATTTACTCCAAAGAACACAGATTCAGGCTACAGCAATAAAAATGTTTTCTTTGATTCTAAAATGTCTTACTCAACTCGAGTAAGAGGCTTTCCCAAAAATACTTAAGATAGTTCACTCATTTTTCCCTCCCATGTCGGGTAACATTTGGTTTTAGTTATTCCATAAATTTCCATGAACTATTTTATTTTCAGAAACAAACCACGGAAAGAAATTTTGTGAAATTGTCATACAATTTAGGCCAACTAAGTTTTTTAATTAAGTTTAATTTTTGTCGCAAGTTGCAAAATAATTATTAAATTTTTGTTTCAATCCATAGCCTAGAACTGTCTTTTTGCACTGGTAAGTAAAATAATATAATGAACACTTCAAATCAGATTTATTGAACCTAGCTGTTACCCGCGACTTCGTGCGCGAAGAATTTGAATGATTCTTTTTTTTAATTCACGAATGTAAATGTTTTGTTGCATTTTGAACGGGGAAAGTAAAAGTTCTGACGGTTGATAATACTTAATTGGACGGCTGACAGGAGTGTACTGTACACGTATGCTGATATAGTTATGTAAATTGTTTATCTATGATGATATACTTTTGTATACCACGTTATTTGCACGGATGTAGAGGTTGTGTGGGCTGTACACACGTGAACAGGCCACATATAGTTGCCCATGGGAAAAATATGGTTTTTCCAAATGTACGCCTGCCACTTTCAGTGTCTGGCCCTGAGCCTCGCAATTGATATTTTTACAGGGATTTGTTACCTTTTGAACTGAGATGATAAATCCTTCGGTATTATGGGAAGGCGTGGAATTAAAACACTCTCTCTTCTCCCTATATCAGTCATAACAGTAGCTTTCACGATGTTTGTACCTAGGTGTGTAATTTTTAACCGTGTGCCATTGCGCAGTCTCGGTATATCGAGGTTACGTATTAGGAGTACTGGCACACCGACTATCATTCTAGGCTTGTCGGAAGGTGCCCCTGACAATTCTAAGATCTTAAAGAGCTCTACAGAATATGATGCTCCTTGTTAATGCCCATTACAGTATCTACAAATGAATATTCTATAATACCTCACTGTGAAAGTTAAACAAAACATCGAGAGAATAATTCACTAACGTCATTGGATCTCTGTGTAACCGCATTAAAAGCTGCAAATGCTACGACAACAGGAAACCGGAAGTGTAAAGTCTCCTGTGTTGTTAATGGTCAAAGAAAGCAATATTTTCTTATATTAACTTTTAACACTGGCAAAAGCCCGCGCGCGAAACAGTAATTTGGCTTAAATTTATTTCTATAAGAATAAAAAGACTTGTTAAAATTACGTTACAAAAATATTTTTAAACCTTAATAACAATCACAGAAAACATTTCATAGCAATGTAATTAATAGCATTAAAAAGATAATTTTCTGGTCTTTAAAATGGCATAAAATTAATTGTTTTCTAATAAATATTTCAGAAGTTATTGACAAAAAACGTCTAAGCGTCAATTAGGCTTAAAAGCGGCTAATTTTCGTTATTTAATTAAATATCTTAAGAACTAATTAACTCTGAAAGTTGAAAATAACACCTTTGACCTAAAAATATGCTCTAGAATGCCGTGTGTAAATTTCACGTCGCTACCGTTCACCGCTTAGGAGGAGTTCTTGTGACCGACCGATCGACCGACAGACAGACAGATACACGTAAATTCTGCCTTATTGTATGGATACTTATAAATATAAGCAAAATTTTCAGAAATAAAGGTAAATTAGTTCAAAGTCTAACCATTTCCTAGCAACTGAGTAGCTATAAGTTTGCGTTATTTCAAAATCGTCTGCACGTAAAATTTAAAAAATTAATAAAAAATGAATGAAAAATGTCACAGAAATAAAAGT
>BGPR01010858.1:29783-50772 GCA_013235015.1 Araneus ventricosus | reverse complement strand
AATTTTATATTTAATTATTTTTAATTCTTTTTATAATTAATTATATTAATTTAAATCTTTAATATTTAATAATTATGTATTCAATTTAATTTTTTTATTATATATTTAATTTTTCCGCGTCTTTAAAATAAATCCCTTTTAACACCCCTTAATTTTCAACGTGTAAAATAGCGAAATTATGATAAAAGTTATTTGATTTTAAATTCCTGAAGTTAGATATTTCGTATACGGTTTTAGCGACAAAGTATGAAGGAGAAATGCTGCCCATTAGTAGGGCATCTGTTGAAAGAGCCAGGAACCTTTAAAACAAACTTCTTTGGATGATTTAGAGTTTAGTACTTTGTACTGGTAATGTTTCAGTAATTTGTAACTAAACTGGTATCATTAAAAAGATATTTTTGAATTATAAGTAATTCAAAAATCATTTTGTTAGATAGTATTTTTTGACAATATTGCGAAAAAACACCAAAATCTTGCTTAATTTTTAAGTAACTGAAATTTTAATTTACTTTTGAATTTGACAATTATTTTCATCTTTTTTTAAAGAGCATGTGTGCCAAATTTCATAAAGATCGAGTAAAACTATAGATTTGTGCAAAATACATCCTTATAATGTAAAAAAACTTCTTCTGTTGTATTAAAATGCAGTCCATTTTCATTGTTTCGCCATTCTTTTTTCTTAAGTCCAGTCTTTTTTTTTCTTTCTTCGTTACTTCAAATGAATTTAGTTTTTGATAGATTTTCTATGTTATTTTAATAAATTTACTTTTTAACGATGACATTAAGCTCATCTTTCCACTTAAGGCAAGGTAATCTTCCTGGAGATTATGCAATTCATTGATTTGATATGATGAGGTTAAATTTTCACTTTATAATAAGCTTAATAATGCGCAATAATTTTAGATTATAATTATGCAAAATTTCAAAGAATAATCTTCATTCAATCTCGTGTTTTTTAGACTTTTTTAACGGTGGAATGTAAAGACTTATGTCATTGATTTCATGACACACAAAAACATACTGCGTCAAAATTTATCTCAAATGCTATTACATTTCCTATCTACTGTTTTTTTTTCTTCTTTTTTTTCTTTGCACAACTAATTTCTTTCTCAGTCTTTTGTAGCAATTAATACTTTTAACTTAATAAAAATTAAATAATTTCGCGAATTTAAAGTGTATTAATATAATCAAATTAAGACAATTAATAAGATGGACGAGTCGGTTGGTAGCCAAATGCGGCTAGTGTTTAATACTACAAAAGCAATGTAAAAATAGAGAAATGATAGTTTCAGCTTACCTCTTTTTTTTTCTTTCCTTTTGAAAGATACGCTGCATATGTCTTTACTTTCTTACGACTAAAAACAGAAATAACTCTTTTCTCACCAATTATTTTCCATGAAAGACAGACCAATAAGACCGAGGCCCTCTTTAAACGAAACCCCTTTACTCTTCTAAACGCAAACTCCCCCCAAACGCATAAAGAAATTCGTGAGTGTTGTCTTTTCATAGATGTCATTTAGTGTCCTAGTCACAGTTTTAGCCAAGAAAACCTTTTCTTACAGGCGAGTTCCCTTGTTCTAAGATTTATGACAGTAAAATTAAACTACAAAAAAGAAAGAAAAAGCACCTCTTATAGACATCTCTCACAAGAACCGCACCCTTTCTGCACAAAGGGATGCAATTCCTTCCGTCTTTCCGGGGGCTTCCGAAACCAACAAAAAATCTTAAAGAGTATTGCGGCTCGACTTTGCACCGAAGAGCTACCCTGTTCCAATAGCCCGAGGGTTTGTGCGATGGCTGCAACATTCTGGAGAAACATCTGTAAATGATCGGAAGGTCAAAGGAAGTGGGCTGGACAGAGACCTCAGTACAGTTCCTACGGGCAGTTGTAATTGCGTATGCTTCTTGGGTCGGTGTTCGACCAGCCGCTGTTCGGCTGGTCGAATTACGACGGCAATAAATCCCAAAAACATGGGCCTTGGGTACAGGGCTATTTTATTTCATTGCTTTAGAAAAGCTTACTATAGAGAAAGAGATATTTTTTTCCTCTCCCACACTTCCTGGGGGCCCAGATTGTCTTCTGTTTAAGGGGCCCACTTGCCATCGGGCAAGCTGGCAACCTCGCCAGTCCGCCACTGATAGTAGGTTTATACCAAATTTGGCAACACTAGGCTGAACGGTCTGTCTTGTAGAAAGCCAACAGACAGTTACATTTGCATATATGCGCTTTTATAAGTAGTAAAATTATGAATACAAAACATGATTACAAGCAAAATATAAAATTAACATTACAGTATTTCGTGTTAGAATTTATTGCATAAAAAATCTAATGCAACTATTCTACACCAAATTCATGATCTCCTTGATTTTACTTGTCTTGATAATTGTAACTGATTTAACCAAAAAATTTTACTTTCCAATAATGTATACAAAGGTGAATATTATTTGTCTTTAAAATTTACATTTTTGCTTGATATTGATGAAATTTGGCGCATATGCTCTTCAAAACAAGAGTAGAATCACTATAAACTTTTCAAAGCTCAAAATATAATTAAAATTTCAGTTAACAAAAAAGGAGGTAAGATTTTGCTGTCTTTTTCAAAAATATCATCTAAAAAAAGGAATTTTTACGTCATTTATCTTTTTAATGATACCAATTTCATAACTGTACAACTTTTTTCTTTTAATTTAAAAAATGTATGATTTGCAACAATACTTTTCAATTTTAAAATGACAAACTAATTTCCTTATTTAATCACATTATCACTAATTTCCTTATTTTTATATAATCGCATATTTAATCACATGATCCGAACATGGCGAAGTTCACGGATGAGAAGCTGCCGGATAAGTAAGCAGGTTCTCGCTCCCTTGGTGGATACAGTAATGGTTTTTGTGACTCTTAGAGCCCATCTCCGGAGACGGGTCGCACCCCTGTAAAATGGGGTGTCGTCGCATGTGCCTCTCGTAATGGGGGCTATTATGCGGGGACCACAGTGCTTGATGAAGTCGTGGCTACCGGTCATGACGAAAACTAACAATTACCCAATTACTAGATATTAATCTACTTTCTCCTTTTTCCTAATTCCGTAAATAGGCTTTCGAACTCGTAAGATTTTCATTTTTCAAATTAACCTGATGAAACAAAATTCTAGAATATTCTTATATTTTGTGCTTTCCGCCATTACCAAAATCACTTTTGAGTACCCCTAACTTGTCCCCCGCGTACCCCCAGGGGTACGCGTACCACAGGGTGGGAGCCTCTGATCTAGAAAAAGTCATTTGATATTAATAAAATTTGAATTCAGCTCATATACAGAGTGCCCACACTTATCGTGGTCCAATAGCTAATTTCTAAACTGTTAGAGATAGACATATAATTCCAATTGAAAAAATGTTTTCAATGAAGGGAAGAATTATATTTGATGTTTTTTTAGTTAATAAATATATTCCTGAAAAAGTTACAAAATCTAAATTTTTAAACAGTCCCCGGTCCTATTAATTATATTTAGTAAAATATTTTTGACACTCTAATATTTTAAACAAAAAAAAGTCCCACTCTTCTGCGACTAAAACTGACCGAGTTATGGACCTTTGAATATCTCTGACTTAGACCACTTTACACCATTTCAATAGCCGTCTTGAAGACGATCCACCAATCAATGCTCAGCACTTGCTCGACGAGGTCGCTGATTGGTTAAAAATCATGAAATTCAAAGCAACATAACTCGCTCAGTTTTAGTCGCAGAAGAGTGCGACTTTTTTTGTTTAAAATGTTAGAGTGTCAAGAATATTTTACGAAATATGACCGAGGACAGGGGTACCATATAAAAAGTTAGTATTCGTAACTCTTTCAGATATATATTTAGTGACTCAAGAAACATCAAATATAATTTTTCCCTTTATTGAAAACATTTTTCGAATTGGAACTATATGTCTATCTCTAACGGTTTAGAAATTAGCTATTGGACCACGATAAGTGTGGACACCCTGTATACTCAACTCTTAATTTCAGCTCTAATTTCTTTTATTTCTAATTAGTAATTTATGTACTATACTCTATACATAAATAAATTCTCTTCTTTATTATGTATCACACAAAAGCCAGTGTTCAACAGTTGCAACAAGCAATAAGATATAGATTTTGTTTTATTTTCTGTCTTTTGGAAAAAAAGTGCAATTTGTAATTTATTTGATGAAAATTACAGTATTTTTCATGAATATAGTTCATTAAAGTATTTTTTAAGAATACGTAATTTTTATTAAACCTATTTAATAAATCATAAAATATGCTAGATTTGTGTATAAAAATATTTGCAGGAATGTAGATTTTTCCGTGTAGGGGTTTTATAGAAGGGATGAAAACTTAATGAAAATGTGTCACATAAGGGGAGTGGGGGCGCAGCTGTGCAAGTTCCGCCAAGGGCACAGGATCACCTCGGTACGGCCCTGTTGGGTGTCACTAGTTGTCACGGCGAACTAGTGGCAAACTCGTTTTGCAAGCGAGGGTGGCGATTCTGCATTGTTAGTTTGCCACAAGTTTGCTTCAAGCTTGACTCGTCAAATTTGCCATGACAAGGCAACATCAAGTAAAAATAAAACTTGTTGCAAACGTACGTGCTATCTGGGGAGGGGTTTATTTTTAAATGGTTAAATTCTACCATACTACTTATTAATTATTTCAGTTCCTCAAATGCAAATGCTAATACAAATTTAAAACCTGTTGGCCGACCACAAAAATTATTTCAAATCAAGTTTTCTGAAATCATAAAAACCAGGGAAACGAATTTACTTTTCACAAAGCATACATTAGGTTAGTTAAACTGAAATAAATAATGATTACAAAAGTGAACATTCATTCACAGGGGTGGCGCCAGAGGGGGTACCGGGGGGAGACAGGGACCCCTTATCGGAGGTGCTGTGCTCCCCCCCCCCCTGGGGGGGGAAAATTTTGTACGGGGTATTCAACTGTAGTTGATAAATAATAATCTGGCGAAAATTTGAGACCAATTTCATTACACTTGTCCCCCCCCCCCGACCTGGGAGATCGTGACCCCCTGTCGGGCAAACTCTAGCGCCATTCCTGTTCACTGACATAATTATAAGAACATAATTTTTCAGCCTTTCTTTTTAAAAAAGGCTCCTCGAACCCAAATTATTATATGAGTTTCATTCGTTGGACCCGAATTCGTAGAAAGAGTCCACTTGTCAGATCCGGATCCACAATTCATATGCTGACACGACTGACATTCCGTTGTTGAATGAACGTTTTTTCATTGATGTAAACAAACCTCAGAATTCGTGGTGAACATTAGTTCGGTGAAAACACTTTGTCTCCACAATTAATAATACCGATACTATTCAACAGTATAAATTGTCTGGAATTAAAAATATTTTTCATATTCGATTCCAAGAAAGCAGTGATTCGTTAACAAGACAGGTAAATCATCCTGAATTGTGTTTGTTTTGGTCTGAACTTTTTTTCATTTCCTATGTTTTCTTATATCATAGTATTTGTTTCATCAATAATTTATCCTGTTATAAATCTCTTCAGTATAAATATGCAAATAATAGGTGGTAACCAAATTAGATTTTAAATTAAAAGTTTTCTTTTCGATATTGTTCATATAATTCGAAGATGAACATTATTTAATCTGCCAAATTAATTTATGATGGTGTATTCAGTTGATATGAAAAATAACTTTAATAATCTTTGTATAAGCCCATATAAAGTTTTGATCTCGAAAACATAACTGAACTATAATTCTGCAGGAAACTTCTCTCAAACTTAATTTTGGGATTTGTATGAGAAAGGACAGTTTTAATCTGTTTTTTAACCAACCAACCAAGTGTTAAAACCAACTGACATTTGACATAGGTTTTTGAATATTATACCATTTAATTAGTTGCTTTTTCTTAACTTGAATGACTTTTTATTTTATGATAATTGTCTTACATAATTATATTGTATCATTATATCTCGAAGAAATGTTATTTTTCTTTTTGAAGTTTGCAGACTTTCTTTTGTGAGCTGACAGATTAATATAATTTTTTTCTTATACTAAAACGTTTTAATGTGGAAAACATAAACTTCTAATTACATACAATTCCAGTTTTTACTTATTACTCTTGTTTTATTAATTTCAAAATATTTAGAAATTTTAAAAATTAGAAGTTAACATTCATATTTGTGTGGTTATCAATTAATGAAGTTTGTCTTGTGTGTGAAATACCTGTTGATTTAAAACATACTCTTCCTTTAGTGGCTTATTGATGTTTTGAAATTATCTATTTCTATTATTAATTTTTAGTGCAGCAAATTATTTTTTATGAAAACATTCAAATGAATTTGGTTTTTCCCCTTAAATTATAGATCCTCACTTTGCAATGATGTAAATCTATAGTAATTGCATTTTCATTGAATAAGATTATTATTTTGATGTAAATCTATAGTAATTGCATTTTCATTGAATAAGATTATTATTCTGTTGACAAAAAGGGAAAAAAATCTGAAACCCCATAAAACTATTGTATTTTATCTTAAATTTTTCTAGTTTTCAGAAGCAGCAAATTATTTTTTCCTACTAGAAAAAATGTTTAAAACTAATAATAAAAGTAGTGAATGATAGATTAATATTCTAATATTGGTAGAAAGTGATCTTAAAATTGTATTCCAAAACCCATTCCTGTGTTTTTCCTTTTCATGGTTTTTACTTTCTTGTATACAAAGAGAGAGTATTGTAATTGTCAAAAAATTCGAACTCGAGATTTTGACGAATCTCGATGTTTTAGACCTCCCTGAGTCCGCAAAACACAATTTTGGAATTACGTCTATCTGTGAACTCGAAAACTATTAGAGCTACAAATTTGAAATTTGGCATGTGATCGTGACACATAATTTGTAGGTTTCTATCAAATTTTGGACAAAATCCATCTATGGGAAGTCGGTCCATATTCATGTGAATACTTTAACTCAGAAACCTGAATAGCTAGATGGATAAAATTTGGTACACAGTTTTATCATCAGGAATGTAGGTTCGTATCAAATTTTGGGGCAAATCTGTCAAAGGGTTGACTGTCTATTGGTCTGTATAATCGCATACTTCTAAACATCATAACGTATAAACCCTACAGTTTTGATAAATAAAAATTGGTATGAAGCCTGCTAACAATAATTGTAGATCGGTGCCCAATTTTCGTTTCACTTGGTCGAAAGGGAGGTGTTCAAATCGTCTATTTGTCTTTTCTCATCACACAATGACGCGAAGCCATTATTGCGTAATTGCACGGTTTACTTACTCTAATCCTTTCCGCTTCTACATCTTTTGCCTCCAAGCTTCCGATTTCCAAGCTTTTTTTCTTCACTGTGTTAAGGGCGCTTGTTCGTTTTGCTGCCTTTTAGCTTATTTTTTCTCCATGTGTGTTATGAGTATACAAGAAAGTTTAGGGGAGACCACCCCCACTGGTTTTATGTGTATTTAGCAAATTATACTTACTACAACGTTAATAACTTAGCACGTTCACTATTGGTTTGTAACTCTGATTGTACCTATTATGAGTATAGTATACTGAGTTCATGAGTATTCCCTGCCGCCTATGAGTATACACACAGGTAGTAGCAAATGTGTTAAATGGAGTTAATAGGATTTACAATAAAAGAGGCTTGTTTTATGTGTTTCAATTTGTGTATCGTTTACTTTTGTAAGGCTATGGATAGTAAGTATATCAACAAATTCATTAATTTGTGTATATCCAAGGTATGCTATTTTACCTTCTTTAATTAGACCTGCTATCTTTTAATAACTTCTGAAATCACAAGAAGTAGGTATTAATAATTTTTCAGATAACATAATAGGGCATAAACAGTTAAATTAAATGTGTTCTAAATAATAAAATTAATTATTATTAGTGTTTTAAAATAATATTCCATCTCCTATTGCTGAAAAGAAAGTTGGAATATGTTCTCACCAAGTTTTTCGATGAAACGAAAATCCAGATGTTTCAATTTCTTATTGCAAACAGTAACAAAATGTCTTGATTTTTTAATTCATAAGTAATCAAATTTAATTTTATCTGATGATTATATGAATTTCTTTTTTTGAATCAATCCGAATTCTAAAAATAGTTTAATATACCAATACTGGAAAAATCAAGGGCCTTTATAGGGTTAATTTGTGTTTTGGGTGTATATTTATGAACATATTACAATATACTGAGAGGTATTTTTCAACCAGTTTAGAATATTTTTTTTTGTTGTTATTTATTCTTCAAGTTAGTTCAAATACCAAGTTTCTAGTATTGTATTTGTTTCAGAAACCTGAGAAGACTAGCAATTTTGTATGATTTTCCCACAGAAAAGGCTCACAGGCAATGAGAAAGAAAAGCGATTTTTCGAAGTTTGTTGTTAGGCTATGACCTTCATCCGATTCGTCTTTACAGCAAATCAATAAATGAAAATAAAATATTTCTATATGCTAAGAAGTAAAATGTAAACATCTTCCCATCCATTTTTCTAGGGTACTTAGCATTTGGCAAGAAGCAAAAATATCAACAAATTATCAATGAATTGAGACTGTTTTACAAGAATAACCCCAAACATTTTGTGATATCAAGTTCAGGTAGTCAAAGACTGAATAACACTTTGAATATCTTTTAATTTAGAAGAAAGAATAATAACACATACATTGAAATATCAAATCTTGTTAATAAATACAAATTAAAAACTTTCTAAGATTTCTCTAACATGATAGAAATGATTGTAGATATTATTATAGCAAATTGTGCTGATGATGTCGACAGATTGAATAGCAAACAACACTCATTATATCAACTGGTACTTTTGAGACTAGAAAGATGGCTGCTATATATTCACGGTATGTAACTGGTCTTGAGTTTTTATCATTATGCTCTGTTATTTCCAATAAAGAAATCCATTGGGAGAGAGTTATTGCGAATGTAGGTTGAATTTATGTTGCAACTATGTGTTCTGCGGAATTCCGCCAAGACAAACTTTTGCTGAACTTATAACTTAAACTAATGTCTAATCTGATTCAGATGGTGATTAATGCATCAGTTAATTTTAATATTCAAAATTTGATGTGCATTATTTGTTTTTATACGATATGTATTAGAAGTGTGTATTATATATATATATTTTATTTTCTGTAAGTTCTGTTTTATGCAAAATGTGAAAGTTCTGTGATGTGTGAACAAGTATCTTATATTGTTAATGATACATCGTTTTGGTAATAATGAAATCTTTTTGAAGATTTGTTAATTTTGTTTGTTTTTTATGAATTCCAATTAATAAGAACTTTTTAAACGTTATAGTATTCATTACACAGGTCTGCAAAAAAAAGAAAAACTTAAAAATTGTTTTAATCGATTTTTCACTTCCTTGTTTTTGTACTAATGATCTGATATGTATTGCACCTTTTTTTTTTCCTATGACAATACAATATTTTAATAATATAAAAGTCTTAATAATTTTAGTACTCTTAAATATCAATTAGTATTTTAATTTAACTAAATATTTATATCATACAAGTGGTACCATCCAGTAGTCAATTTCAAAAATGACAATTTTAATAGTCTATAATATTTTTACTCATGAATTATAAAATATATTACGAACTAAACGTAGAAAATAATAAAAAGTTTTTTAACACAAATTTATTAGTTTATAAAAAGCAGGAACTTGTATTTTTTAATAAAAAATCTGAGAATGGGATAAAGGAATTGAGCCACAATGAATATAATAGGAAAGAAATTCCTGGAGATTCATCAAAAGTTTTATAAATGTGACTAAAATGCACATTTGGTAAGAGTATTTTTTGTCAGAATTTCGTCATTTAAAACTTTGTTTTGACATCCAAAGTTTTGATTACAAATTTTTAAAGTAAGAATATTAGAAATATTTATTCTTAGAATAAAATTATACTAATGTGAACTAGAATGTTCAATATATAGCCAAATATTCGTTTAGTATTTCGTAGGCTGTTGGAAAGGCTGAATACCAAATTTTGACCGAATATTAATTACATCCCTATTAGAAATCAAGAATATTAATGGAAGATAATTTTCTTCAAGTTGAAATTTTATGTAATTGTTTACAATATTATATAAACTTAAAGAAAACCATCCAATTTGTGAGGTTGTTTGTGCCCATGTTACAACAGTGGAACAGTTAATCAAACCAATATTAAATATCAGGAAATTTTGAAATCAAAAATCCCTTTTTGTGCCAACTAAATAGCCCGCAAGACAATAACGTGAAATATATTAATAAATTCTTTATTGCTTTAAAGTTATTCTAACAGGGATACATTGAATTTTTCAACAAAATAGTAAGCAGTTCTGTTCAAAATTAGTAATCCATAACTCATAAAAATAATTTTAATAAATACTAGTCTGAAAATGGGTTTGTTTTCAGTATGAAAATGTTAAAGAAATTTAAATTCCTTTAAATCTAACAGTAGTTATCTCATTTCTATCTAAATATAAAAGTCTATTCTATTTTTAGATTTAAAAAATGTTAAATGACCTTCGACATTTTCATCTTGGGGGGAAAAATTATCAAAGAAGAGACTTGCATTTGTTTTTAAAACTATTATTAAGCTTTGGCTTACTAATTTTGGCCAGAGCAGCTTCCTATTTTATAGAAAAATTGAATTTATTGCACAGGAATGTCGCTAGAGTTTGCCCGACAGGGGGCACGACCGGCTGTACGGAGGGGACGAGTGTGATGAAATTGATCTTGAATTTTCACCATATTATTAACTACAGTTGAATACCCCGTTAAAAAATTTTCCCTGACGGAGGTGGGGGAACATCAGCCCAGTCCCCTCTGGCCCCACACCTGTTAATGTAACCTGTTTGTCCGACTTCAGTGCAATGAGGCATTTCTTGGCACGTTTCAAGGTATTCGTTTATGGGTTGTTTATCCGCCCGAAAGCAGAATATTTGATTTAAAAATTTGCTCTCATTTAACTTTGGTTAAGTTAACTGTTCCGTATAATATGCGACTTGTTGTTATTTTACACAGTTATTGCAAATATGGCTATTGAATGATTCATAAAAATATTGCAGATCACATTTTATTCTGATCCGATACAATTGCCCTCATATTTTGAGAAACTATTTTGAAACTATATTCACATGTTTCTTAATTTTTGCATACAGTTTTTACGGACCTCTTTTCTTAATGTATTCTGGTCTATATTGCTCCTATTTAAAAGGCACGTAAAAGCGATTTTGGCAAGTTCCAAAATACCAATGAAGAGGCTAGAAATTGTATGTAATGGCTGCTACCGACTATCATCGTCAATGGGATATTACTAGCAAGCAAACAATCTTTAAAAGCTTTTGTTTGAATCCATGCAATGTCTACATACACCACATATTTGGTGCGTTTTTTGTGTATTACAACCCATTTATTAGAGGAATCCCTGCCTGTAGGGGACCCTTGTGAAGTCTGCAGGTCGGATTCATAATTTAATTATTCCCTTTTCCAATAGGCTTAAAGGGTAACTTCGCTTTTCATTTCTTTTAAAATTTTATTTTTACAATTCACATTGATATTCATTGCAGTTGGACACCCACTTAGAGGAATCTTGGCAATTGTGATGTCTTCAAATCTCATTTCCCTGTATGTATTGCAATTTGTATGTGTATTTCTTGAGGATAATTCATATTGATCATACGCTGCCGTACAGAATTCCAGACGGCGGAACATATCTGCTACAGAATGGACAGTGGCTGGGTATCGTCTCCTTTATACAAAATGGAGCGCCAATCATACATTACTCCACCTTTTCATGGACTGAAACTGTCAACATTTGGGCTGAATAATCCCCTGTCGGTCCCAGTTGCTTGCTTGACAACCCAGATATTTTGACCTGACGTCTTCTGATTTCTGGCTGTGGGGATACCAGCGATCACAAGTGTATTGCGACCAACCAGTATCATTTTCATAACATTGAATAATGCCATCCAGGAAGGTGTCTCTCATAGCATTAGAAATGGTGATGAATGCTGTGAACTGTATGGTTGCTTTTCTGACTGAATGCTGCCCTATACCTTTAGGACTTGTATGGATGAGTGAGCATTTGTAACAGCCAAGATGGCTGTTTTTCTGCCGAAACCTCGTATTCTATATATCACATCGCTTAACAGTTTGCAACGCCATCTAGTAATATAGATTTTATTTTGTACGTACTGCCAAATGATTCAGTATTTCCTGACATCTGGACCTGACTTTTATATCAGCTTTCTATAATATCACAATTTTTGAAATAACTATTATTCTTTTATTCATGCTAAAAAAAATATAGAAAAACTAGGGGACTCTTTCCGTGCTCGCCAATCCCTAAGAGGACTGCGTAGCAATCAATCCTCTCAGGCTTGCTACGCAAACCCTTCTCGCTTCTCTCGTTACAATGCAGACGCTATGATGGGCTTTTGCAATACCTATTCTGACCTGGCATAGTTATTGTAAAAGCCGTGATGGCTGAGCTGAATAAGTTTTTTCTGATGCTTTAGCATAAGGATAGCGTTATTTGCAGGTACTGTGTGTGCTACGAATAAAACGCTATTTGCCGGTTTAGTTGCAAGGAATAAAATGTTATTTACAGGTATTTTCCATTCTGTTAATTTGTACACTCGTGTGCTCTTGATGACAGTACACTATTTTAATAATATCAGAACTTAATTATCAGTTGATCGATTAATGTATTTTATACTAGTGGCGTCATATCTGCCTGTGAATTTAACGAAAATTTGTTGAAAAAAATTAATATTTGTAGTAATCAATTTTAAATTAAAGATCAAAATGTAGAAAATAATTAAAATAAAAATTACTTTTTAGTAGACTAATGAAAGCATGTTTTTAAAATCGGACTTTATTCTTTTTTTAATTTAGAACACTTGATTATTATTACGAATTATTCAAAGATTTATCTGATAACAAACTATTTTTGAAGGAAGGAATCAAATTAAACATTTATTTTCACATTCGTAAGTTTAAGGAAATGATTATCCGAAGCTTCAGTTCTCCAAAATATTATGCGGCCGAGAAGTATCTGGGGTGGGGAGGGGAGAAATTATCCTCATACGAACCTACCCAGGACAGAACCCGTATTCTGGATCTGAACGGTTCTGTTATCAATTCAGCCGCTTAGACTACAAGCGGAATTGATAATGTAACTTCTTTTTGAGTTCTCTGGTTAGTTTTAAAAATATTAATGACAGTTTATTAAATATTTATTCAATGAAATTTTACATTTTTAATAGGGTCAGCAAGTTTTAACTCATTTATATCAATGCTCTGATTGTCAATCTAAACGCAAGGATACAGAGCAAATAATAATAATAATTCTGAAAATAAATTATTTCTTCTTCCTGTAGGCCCTTCAAAACTTTCTTTAGTTGATTCATTTTCGCATTGAATTCGACTTCTCTGATTATTTCTATAATATTTAACAGCACGGCTGATATTCATGTTTAACACATCGAAAAGTATTGTATAAAAACGGATTCGGAAACCTTTTGCGCATGCGCCGGGCAGAGTTATTTTCATCAAAATAGGGGGGAAGTGAAGAATGGAAGGGTGATGTTTACATTTTACAGTGTGTGATCTAACAAAGAACTCCGGAAATGCGCTCATATGACTCATTGCCTGACACCCCTTTCTGGTGTAAAATCGTCCAAAAGTGGTAGTCTCGGAATCCGTGGTCAGACTATAGGCTTAAACTAAATCACATTCACTTGTTTAACAGTTGCAAAATAAAATCACGTGATCCAGTGTTGCAAAACCATATAGGTAGCGTTTTTTGGGAGACGCACAAGAGAAATATATGTAGAGATACATCATTTCTCAAAATTCCTAAGTATCTTATTGCACCAAACTAAGTACAAACATTTTTTAGTAAATTTTTGTGTAATATGCAAATTTCAAAAAGAAAGAAAAAATGACGGATTTGTATTAGCTCTGAGTGTATGGTTACTGTATTTTTTTATGTTAAATAACATATAATTAATTTAATATTTGTGTTTCAGGGTTGCATTGTGTGGAACGCGTTGATGAATGGCGTAATTTCGAAGAGTTCCCTCATACGAGAACGGCTGAAGAGTCACCACATCTTTCTGGGAAAAGTGAGAATGTTCCAAGATGCACAAATCTGGACTGCCACATAAGAAATACCTTCTATGGAATCCTGCTCCACGAGATAGAAAATAATAATTATCCAATAGAAGTGTTTTAAATTTTTCATTTACACTTTATTTTTTATTGTTTATTAGTACAGATTTAGGAATATTTTTTACTTGTACAGAAGAACAATGTTATGATTATGCTTTACGTCGGTAAAACATATTCCAGCAAACAAATTTAAAGACGTGTCTTAATTCGTAGAAACGAGAAACATAATGTGTACCATATATGCAGCAAGAAAATTAGTTTGCATGAATATATAAAATTTCATTTGGAAACTGAAAATAAATTGAAGTTCAGGTTTGAGACTAATGAAGTAAAGTTTTTCAAAACGAATTGTTTAAAAAAAAAAGCTTTTTATTACTTAAACTATGGAGATAGCATATACCTGTGATTTATGTAATCATTCGTTTTCTCAACAGCAAAGTTTAAATGAACATTTACTGATACATAAAAAAGAAAAACACTTTCCATGTGACGTTTGTAATAAAGCATTTTCTCTGAAGTCGAATTTAATACAACATTTGCGGACGCATACCAAAGAGAAACCGTTCGCATGTGACTTATGTAATAAAGCATTTTCTAAAAGTTCGGATGTGAAGAGACATACAATAGAAATGCATACAAAAGAGAAACCGTTTTCATGTGGTATTTGCAGTCAAGCTTTTCCTAGAAGGTATCTTTTAAATTCCCATTTATTGACACATACGAAAGAGAAACTGTTTGCATGCGAATTTTGCAACAAAGCATTTTCTCACCAGTGTGATTTAATGAGACATTTACGGACGCATACGAAAGAGAAACCGTTTGCATGTGACGTTTGTAATAAAGCATTTTCTAAGAATTGGGTTTTAAAGAAACATTTAAGGACACATACAAAAGAGAAACCGTTTGCATGTGGCATATGTAATAAAGCATTTTCTAAAAATTCGGATGTGAAGAGGCATACAATAGAAACGCATACAAAAGATAAGCCATTTGCCTGTGACATTTGCAGTCAAGCTTTTCCTAGGAGGTATCTTTTAAATTCCCATTTACTGACACACACGAAAGAGAAACTGTTCCCATGTAACATATGTAATAAAGCATTTTCTCTAAAATCAAATTTAACAAAACATTTTCGGAAGCATACGGAAGAGAAATTGTTTACATGTGATGTGTGTAGTAAAGCATTTTCTCAGAAGTCGAATTTAATACAACATTTGCGGACGCATACGAAAGAAAAGCTGTTTAAATGTGACATGTGTAATAAAGCATTTTCTAAAAATTCGGACTTAAAGAGACATTTATGGACGCATACAAAAGAGAAACCATTTGCATGCGACATTTGCAGTCAAGCTTTTTCTCGGGGGTATCTTTTAAATTCCCATTTATTGACACATACGAAAGAGAAACTGTTCACATGTGATTTATGAAATAATCATTTTATCATACCTGTAGTTTAAAAAACATTTACGGGCGCATCCGATAGATAGACCGTTTACATGTTGCATCTGTAATAAAGTATTTCTGAAAAGTCGCATTTAAAAACACATTTACGGACGCATACAAAGAGAAACCGTTTGTATGTGGCATGTGTCTTAAAGCATTTTCTGAAAGGTCGAATTTAGAAACACATTTATGGACCCATACGAAAGAGAAACCGTTGACATATGACGTATCTAATTAAACGTTTTCTCAGAAGTGTAATATTACTGCGGAAACCTCGAAAATTTGAAATGTGCATTAACCCGTTAGCGCCCAGCGGATTTATAGGACGTTTGTATTTCACTTCTGTGGCTAAACAGAATGCATTCGATTGAGTGTTTTTGCTTTTTCTACGGGTCAATAAGTATTACCAAACTCCTAAACTGTTTTCAACAGGCATATACCACCCATTATCCAGATTTTGTAGTCAAAATGTCGTCAATTTGAAATTTTTTAAAAATTTTTGCTTTGATTTATTTTTGGAGATAATGAAAGGAATTAGAAAGTGATTTACATTGTTATGTTTTACTGTATTTTAAAAATCTGTAATATTTATCTAAAAAGAGGTTTTCAAAAGGATTTTTTATATTTTTTAAAAAAAAACTTTAAAAAAAGATTTCATTTTAATTCACATTTAAATTAATATTGGTGTTTTAAACGTAATTTAATAGAAATTTATTCAAATATATGCCTTAAATGAATGTGGGTGTTCATGGCTTAAAGTGTTTTCTACTTGGAAAAGTGTTAAGGGTTAACGATTAACATGAAAAGACATTTTGGTTATATGTGAAAGTTAAACAAACTGCAGATTGAGAAAACGTTTCATTTTATTAAAGATAGTTAAAATGAATTAGTATTCTAAACTATTAGATATGACCGGACCGTATATTAATTAAATAATATTTGTGCTTTTCTCTGTGAAACGTCTAGGCGGATATTTTATGAGCTAATTTTTTAATTTCAAGGGAATTCAGCACATTTATATTAACACTTTCGCCGCGTCGGACGAGATATCTCGTCTTCCAAGTTTATTCGCTGTGCGCCAGGGACGAGATTACTCGTCCTCTATACAATGTTTTTCTATAGTGTTGCAGCGTGTCCAGTGACTTATTTATCAACTTTTCAGCGCATCCCAGTACATATAATTATTTTTTTCACAAAATTTCTACAAGACAGCGTTACTCGCACAATTGTTAGAGCTTTGGCACAATTTTCGTACCCGCACAACTTGTTACGTTTGTCTTACGTTTTACATACTTTTTTACGTTTTTTGAAAAAAAAATGAATAAACGAAAGCTTCTTTCAATTGATGAGGCAATAGAATATCTCAGTTTATCTGGCGAAGAGCTTGTTGAGGAGCGAAGATTTACGATTTTTATTTTATTATTTTTTATGTTTTTAAATCATTATAGAGGTAATTATTTATTATTGCTGTAGGAAGAGATAGTCATGTAAGAGAATTTAATTAAAGTAAAATAGAAAAAAGGAATTTGCGTTTTGTTTTAACTTGAGCGCTAGAGGGAAACTCTTAGCGCAGAGGGTAGGCCGAAGGCGCGCCATTGCCGTGATGAATGTGTTAAAAATGATTATTAGTCTATGTATTAAAACATGTGTAATGAACCAACAGGCATTTGCATTTTACTTCAGAATATTGCAAATTTGTATTTGTTTGATATAGCTTCATGTCTTTTAAATGTGTTTGAAATAAATCCTTTTTGAATCAAATAGTTCTTATAAATTTACATTTGGGATACTTATGATTAAAATTTTAAATGCAAAGCTATACTTTGTGTTTCGCTGCATAGGTCATTTAACGAAAACAGAAACGATGAATAATAAAATGCGAAGATCTAATCACACAATATGCTCTGTTGATTTTCTGGAAATCGGGTAATTTCTTGTTTTTGATATTTTATTTTATAAATAAGGATTTTATGTATCTATGTTACATATTTGGCTGTTTATTCAAAAAATTGTATTGTATGTATTTAATTCTCAATTGGATTGACAATTTTAAAAAACTTAAATTGCTTTGAGTGTGTTATGAATTCAGACTGCCATGCAAGAATAACCACAAACATTATGTGATATCAAGTTCAGGAAGTCAAAAATTGAATAACGCTTTTAATTCAAAAGAAGAAATAACAACATACATTGAAGTATCAAATCTAGAAAACAAATACAAATTTAAAATCTTCTGATTTCTCTAAAATGGTGGAAATGATTGTAGCTATTATCCAGTTGTGCTGATGACGTCGACAGATTTAATAGAAACAAACACACATTATATCAAACGGAATTTTTGACACTCAATGGCTGCTATCTACTCGCCATATGTAACTGGTTTTGAGTTATTATCATAACTTAATGTTATTTTCACAAAAAGAAGTCCATAGGTAGCGAGATTCTGCGAATGTATGTGGAATTGAATTCTCTCTTTGTCTCACCCCGAGCTCTACAGAATTCCGCCAAGACAAACTTTCACTGAATTTATAATTTAAACTAATGTCTAGTCTGTTTCAGATGGTGATTAATGTTTCAATTAATTTTAATTTTCAAAATTTGATGTGCTTTATTTTGTGTGACATGTGCTAGAAGTTTGTATTTATTTTTACTCTCTGTAAATTCTGTTTTATGCAAAATATGAAATGATATGATAAAATCTGTTTTACTTTACTTTGGGAATTGGATGTGTGAATATGTTTCTCATGTTGATGTTGATATATAATTTTTGTAATAAAGAAACATTTTTGAAGATTTGTTTATTTGGTTTTTTTATATAATTTTTATACAATTAATCCGTCAGCTGCACTAATACGTTATAGTATTCACTACACAGGTCTGCAAAAAATAAAACTTTTTGAAACTTGTTTTAATTTTGATAACTGATTTTTATTTTCAGTGCTGATTTTAATAACGAAATCCATTTTTTTTTTCTGTCCCATGAAGTTTTCTCACAAAACGAATTCATATTTGGGGGAAATAAATCAACATATTTTGAAATTCTTATTTTCATATCATATTTTACATTTATATATTAGCTTTGCTATAATAAAAGTCACAAACGCTTATAATAGGATTTTCTCAAAGCTTCCTTTTCCACTTTAATTCTGGTGAGCTTGCCGCGTATTGTCTCTTGAACATCCAGCAGTAGTCGTCTTTTTATCTCTTCTTTCAATTTTGTTCATATCTTGGCGAAATGTTTTAACTTGTTCCTCCTTGACTGCATCTAAATTCCTACGGAAATAGCCCGAATGGAGAAAGACTAGTAGTACTAGGAACTTAAAATAAAGAAATTATGTTATGAATTAAAAATATGTTATCCGTTATGCAAATAAATAACTCATTATGCCAGCAGCATATCAAAAACTGTAATTGCTTAAAGGAGAAATAGCTTTTTTAAAAAAAACGCGGCTTTAAAACAGTTTTGATTCATATACGAAAAATAAACAGCCATTTTCTATGCAAGACGTTTATTATTACAACCAGGAATTGAAACTTAAACAAAAACTCTCTTTCAACCAACAGTTATGAAAGGTTACAGTTAACATATATATATATATAGCGTGCAAAAATACGTAACACCTGAATTAATACATACAAAGCTGAGTGGATATGACAGGATCCCACCTTAAGTTGTTGGAAGACAACTTAACTTACAAAACACATTTAAAATTTTCAAAGAATAACACGCTATACATTTCTATTTATATCTATAAATTTTAAAATGACAGTATAACTTTTAAAGTTCAAAAAGTAAAAGAAATATTTACAAGTCCAGTTTTAGAGGTTTTTTTTTTACAGTCCTCCCACTTTTTGTTTTTAAAGTAACAGGCACAGTGTCATTGCTAGAAGTTTCACTGGAAACCTCGTTGTTAGCATTTTCATGCTTTGTTTCATTTTGACAGTTTTTGAACCAGGATGAGGAAACTTCAAGTGGGGAAATTATTTGCTCTGGCCGTAAAAGTTCTCCTTTAGATGTTCGCAAGTGCACTAGTCTGGTAGCGCCCTCTTTTCCAGATAACAATTCAATAAGAAAAATGAGAACTTTTAAGCTCATATTACTCCCTAATTTCTTGTAATTTGCTAGCATTTATTCTATAATAGATTTCTAGTTTGGGTCTCTTTGGTGTCCAAGAAAGCTAGTTTCAAAGATTATCAGACTTTTCTCTGGTTTGTTTCTATTTTGAAATCAAAATTTTCATTTGTATCAGTTTTCTGATGTCAGGTTCAATAAATACTCCATCTTTTCACTTGATTCGTATTAACCTTGGAACTGTCCACAAAATGAAAAAGATTCTTTTTTAAAAAATTGTTTTATAAGGCCGAACTTTATATGAAGTGGAATTTTCCTATACATTTGGAGGGGACACAATCTGTATACCAGGTCCATGAAGGGAAGGGAGTCTGGCAAATGAGATGTTAGAATGAAATTTTCTATAAATTGAAACCTTTCACATTACGTGCACAAAAATAGCAAACATCAGAATGATTTTTTGACAATTTCCAAACCAATGGTTTACCAAACCGAAAAGGCTATTTACCTTGAAACCAATGCCTTAATTTTTCTACACAACTGGAAAAACTTTGTGTGGCTCGTGAACACAGAAACAAGGAGGGCTGCAAGATAATATTTATCACGAGAATACATTTTTAAAAGCTACCTTATATTTCAGTAGGCCAATTTTTTAAATTCCAAATCCCGATATGACATTTCCTGCCTTTCAAATAAATTAAATAACCAGCATATATAATTTGCTAACAGAAACTTAAGTGAATGTTGATGTGACGATTCTGCTGACGAAAAAAAAAAAAGCTCCACATACACGCATTTCTCTTCGCCCACTTCACTCGCTAACACTCTTCCAAAAATGAAGATCTTCAAAAGAAATCTAGCCTTCTATCAAGAGAAAGCAAATAATCAGTCAACCAGATCGATTTCTGTCGACGGAACAGAAACCAAAACCCATAAACAGCCAACGAGATTACCACTTTGTGTGAGAATGAGGAAAAATATATATATTAAAAATAGCACCTTTTTCTCGTTCAGTAGGCTCCGTGCCAGCAGAGCTGTGTTGCCTTGCAGCCCATAGCTAGTCTAAGTTAAAGGCTGAAAGGATTGCTTTTTCTCTCCGTATTTTCTGCGCCGTGAACGGATTTCGGGAGGAGGGCAGAGTACGCTGCATCTCAGACCTGGGTCTCTCTTCGTTTGGATTTATTTTATGCCTTTTTTTCAATTTTGTATTACTTTTTTTACATTTTCGTAAGTCATTGAACTCTTGAGTGGAAAAGTAAGCAAATAAGATTAAAAAC